>PPHD01009915.1:0-20157 GCA_002909625.1 Bambusicola thoracicus | reverse complement strand
CAATGAAAGAATTTGAAAAGGAATAATTATCTGTATGAGCAACAGCAGCACAATGCCTGCAGAAGGGGGGTGGGGCAGCAGGAGAAATGAGTCCTGGAGCCTGAGCTCTCCGTTTGTACATGCCTACGTGTGTGCAGAGCTGGGTGTTTGTAAATACCTGTGAAGTGTCTGGTGGATGTGTGCATGACGTGATTTTTAAATTGTCAGACCCGTGAAACCTGATCTCGGCTTTTGTTTTGTGATAAATGCCATGTTTTCAAGTAGTCTCCCACCTTAAGACTGTGCGCTTTATATCTGAAGTCATTTTAACCATGGGATTGGTTACCCAGTCCTCAGAAAGGCTTTCTGCAGCCTTTATGCTTTATATTTTAAAGAGGAGAGCAGCCCACTCCCTGCTTTATGCAGCAGTGGACCTGAAGCTCGGGCTTTTTCTATAGTCTCTGTCCATTTCTCTGGGTGAATTGAATCCAGTCAAAGGTCAAACTGGCCAGAGGCACTTTTATTGTCATGGTAACCATGACTTAATCAAACAATCCTGAGATTCCAGGTTTGTGGGAACAGGCAAAGATCTGAAGAGACTGGAATTAATCAATCAAAGGGGGCAGGGAAGAAAATCCTAAGATATATGACTTATCCTGCCAAATCTATTACTCTGCCCTTAAACACACAAGAATTATGCCTTGGACAAAGCTTCTTTTCAGACCAAATACCTCTGAATTTTATTTTCTTGTCCTTTATTCCTGATTTCCTAACATACCTCTGTCCTACAGCAATTGAGCCTAAGCCCAGATTGAACCAACAAGGAAGAGGAAAACAACAATTTAGGAAAGATGATTATTTTGTAAAAAGCTGATTAAAGGAAGAAAAAAAGATAAAGAAAAAATAAGAAGAGAAAATTCTGTCAATGGAATAACCAGTTTTTTTTTTTTTGGAAACCCATTTAAGCTTGTTAGAAACTATCTAGTGCAGATCCACAGGCAGTAACCGTGTTTTTAAGGTGGCCTTGATTTGGGGACTCCATTCCGTTTGTCCCTCATGCTGCATCTTAGTGGGAAGGCAAGGCTGGGGACTTGATGTTCTCCCAAGACATTCAGCAGTGCTGACTTCATCTGACCGCTGCTCTTTCCTGAGAGCACAGCTCCTCGAATACTATTCTGATGCATCTGGTGAGCACCAGGGGTTGGTTAATGTAGAACTCAGCTGGGGATAGTCTTCTGTTTTGTGTTTGAAATCAATCTGCCTATGCCTTGCCTCTTGGAGAAAGGGATGGACCTGCAGCTTCTGTTCTCCTCCTCTGTTAATGTCTTGTGTTTTCATGGGACTTAACTGCAAGCTGCACCATGTGCCATTGAACCCAGAGACTAATTATTGTCTTGGCTTCTAATAAATGAAATCCACTCCTTTGTACTCTTTCTGACCACAGAGGTGATAGATAAAACAGTAGAATTATGTTGGTATGGCAGGAGTAGGAGGGTTTGCTGAAGTGTTAGTGGCAGTAGATTTAGCTTGTAAGCCCTCGTTAGGTGGAGGTGTGCCTGTTGTTGTCTGCTTTCAGAGGAGCATTAGCCAGAAACACGAGATGTGTTTGCTCTTGGAGGCCTTGCAGAAACTGGTGTCTGGCAGGTGGGATTAGTTGCCTAGTGTATCTGTGCAGGCACTTGCTCTGCAGTACAGTCATGTAAATGTTGAAAAGCTGTTGGCTGCTAGGCCACGCTGGGAGCTTGCTTTTGTATCCATGCATGGAGGTCTGCATCTTTCCACCCTGCTCTCAAATGAGGCAGGCCAAGAGGCAGCTGCCTATTTTCTGGTGGCTACTTGGTCCATGGGAGATTGCTGCTGAAATTTTGCTATATTCATGTTATATGAGGAGTGAAAACTGTATTGTAGAGCATAGCAGATGGACAGAACTCCATGGAGGAGCAGGGTACTGGCAGGATAGAGAATAGATGACTGAAGCTTGAGGATCAGACAGGGAAAGGAAGATTTGGTAGCATAGGAGCTCTGGAAGGAGGAAACACTGACCCACACCCAAGGAAGATGTGAAAGGAAAAGGTCCCCTTTTGATTCAGCTGTAAGGAGAGGCCGCTGGTACCTGATTTGGAATGGAGACAGTTGAAGCTGTGTGGGGAGAACAGAAGAGGAATTTAGCATGGAAGAATGGCAGAGCTTAGAAAGTTAGAAAACAACAGGAAGGGTGAGACACAAGGCTGATCATGGTAAGCAAAAGCCTCTTCAAAGATCTACAGACATGACTGCAAACAAAGGGAATGGAAAATAGAAGTGGAGGTGGGATGAGAGAGAATAGAGGTCAGGAACCAGCAGCAAGGTGGTTGGATGAGCAGCTGTGTGAGCAGAGAAATGAACCTGCTGACGTTCAGGGAGGCTTACTGACAGCACAGTGAGGAAAAGATGCAAAGGGAAGACAAACTGTGCAGAGCTTGCTATAGGGATAGGAAGGGGCTGCAGCAGAGAACTTGGCATTATGAGAATTGAAGAGTGTTCTGATGGGCTTTGATAGATAAATCTTCATTTCTTGTCCAGTGTGTCAAGGCATCTTTAAAGACCAGGGCAAAGAGCAATGCTGATAGAGATGAATGGCCTCCTGCAGAAATGCTGGGCACCCTCTCTATCACAAGTACTGGGAGCAGTGGGCACTTAGCACTGCTGAAAAAGAAGCCTTAAATCCTCTGCTCCTAAATCTGTTGATCCTCTCAGGTCAAGGCTGAGGAAATTGGTGAGATGAGGGACCATGGGCAGGGTATGCACAGAGCCAGCACTGCACGTGACCTGTTCTGAAATGAAATGCAAGCCTGGGAGGTAAAAAGCGCTGTAAAACTCCACCCCCTTTGCAAAAATACACTCAGAGTTAGCTTTAACACTAAGTACCGTGGTTCCTGAATGCTACCTTTAAAGGTTAGCGTTTAAACTCTA
This sequence comes from Bambusicola thoracicus, assembly GCA_002909625.1. Classification (NCBI taxonomy): domain Eukaryota; kingdom Metazoa; phylum Chordata; class Aves; order Galliformes; family Phasianidae; genus Bambusicola; species Bambusicola thoracicus. The sequence continues at coordinate 17,226 of PPHD01009915.1, read as the reverse complement.
GGAACAGCCAGGGGCAAAATGAGGCCCATTTCAATTTGATATGTAGAGGTCCTGCAGAAAGCCAGACTGGGGGGTCTCAGAGCTCTCTGTGCTTTCTTTCCCTCCTGAACCTGAGATGGCTTTGAGGCCCCCATGGAGCTGTGTGCCAGTATCCTTTCCTTTTCTCCCTGCATTGCAGTAAAATCAGCCGTTTCCAAAGGGCTCAAGCAGACGAGCGTTCTCCATCCCTGACTTGCATGCCACATGGAGCTGCTCTGCAGGAAGGAACTGAAAGTGGAAAAACTTTGGTGCATGGAGAGAAGAGATATGCCTCTGCCAGGAGTTCCCAGCTTTCTTTGCTGTCTGCTCATGTCTGTGCATTTGCTCCAAGGCAAGGGGACCCATGGCACAGTCAGGGTGACTGGGATAGCTGTTTGCTTTAGATTTGAGTATCTTCAGCTGGGACCTTGCTTTGTATGTATGGGTGAGCAGGACACCTGCCTTCCCTGTCCAACAGCTCGCTATGATGGGCAGCAGAATTTTCCTGTTTCCCAGTCTTTATCTTGTCCCTGTTCTTTGCAGCAGGCACAGGACTGATGCTTACTGCTGAGCGCACTTTCTAGCAGCGTCAGCCCTGCTCCCGGCCAACGTATTAGGTGTTACTGCAATACAAATAGCAGGACTGTCCTGGTGTGCAATGAATGTTTAGCTTGCAGAGATATGAGAACACTCTGCGGACTTTACCCCACACTGTAATCAAAAGAGTTTATTCCAGACTAAGCCTTTCAGCAAGCTGCTGCTTTCTACTCTATTATCTGCTCTGATAGCAACAATATTAATAGCAGGATCCTTCCTTGCAAGGAACCAGTTGCAGCTACAACATGGCTCCCAGTCCACTTCTTGCTGGCAGTGCTATCACTTGGTGCAAGAGAACGCTTCCAGGTTTACTCCGGTGGTTACAGTTAATGGAGATCTTCATTCATTTATCCCGCATCAGCATAAACAGTCCTGTCTGTGGGTGGTGCCTACTGTCAGCTTCCACCCTTTAAAACAATGGTGAAACTTTGCCGTGCTCTGAAGTATGAACCAAGGTCTCCAACACTTTCTAGACAAGAGCAAGGCTGAACGTGACTCTTGAGGAACAGAAGTGCAGAATCTTCTCTCTGGGATCTTCTGCCATGCAGAGGGCTTCCTCCATTGTGCTTTTCTCTTTTGAAGAGATTGCTTTGAAAACATTTAAAAATACCTGGGGGGATTTGCAAGTGATCACTTAAGGGGTCAGGAAAGCCTAGCCACTTGATAAAGGTCTTATTTTAGTCTTCAGTGAAAGAATGTTAATGCTGGAAAGCTGCCATGTGCTGTTGCAGGGTTGTCCTTACAAAGAGATGTTGTCATAGAACAGCTGCTTTTTGGGAGGAAAGAATAGCTGTATTTGGCCAGAGAAGCTTTTCAAGGGTCTTTCCAAATCTTAGTTTTTTTTTACAAGAACTGATAATGCTCTGAGAACCACTTCTGTTGCCATGGTAGACTTCACTCCTTCTGTTACAGCTGCAGGACCAGTCCTCTTCTGGGTACTTGAGCATCCCTGCCTGTAAGAAGTCTGAATAAGGTTGATTTCAGAAAATATTTTCTGGAATTAATTTTCAGGGGGGAAATGTTACTTGCACTGAGCGAAACCTATAAACTCTCTATTACTTACTTGAGGAAAAAAAAAAACCTTGGAAGAGTACTTGCAAGTGGCACCTTGGAATCCTACTGGATGAGTTTTGCTGTGCTCTCTAACAGATACTCAGTACCCCCTGTCCTGCTCCTATGCAGCCTGGGACTGTGGCTTTGCTGGGGAAAGCTGATTTCCACCAGTATCTGTTTCCTCAGTCATGCAAGTCAGAACAAGATCATATCAAGAGATGCAAATTCCTTTGCCGAACTTAGTCTGATCTGTAGAATAGTTCCAAGTCATCTCAAATTCTCGTATGACATTGAAATCTCTTAGAACAGTTTCTACGAAGGTCTGCAGTAGACTTTTGAGGTGCATTGAGGCATAGAAGCAACATGTGCAGATGATTGATAAAAATCCAGCATAGGGCCATTTGCTTCCAAATGATAGATACTCAGAATATTCCTTTATCAATCACGAACTCCACGAGTAAGGGCTGAGAGGATGTGTCTGAGGAGCTTTGCTGGTGGATGCAAGAGGAAAACTCCAGGTTAGTTCCTGAGGTTTTGTGCGAAGGCTGCAGTAGAAAGTTTTGGGTTCCTTTCAATCAGAGGGAGATGCCTACAGCTAAATCACTTCATCCAAAAAGTGATGGTCACATCTATACGAATTTGTTTGAGAATAAAACTAGTTCTACCTCTCAATAAAATTAACAACAACAAAAGTTGTGGTTATGAAAAAAGAATTATACTGCTAAGTGAAGCTTGGAGTCTTATTCCAGCTTCACTTTAAAGCACATGAATATGAAGGCACTTGATAGAAGTAAATGAGTTTACGTCCCTTAGTGCCCACTGGTAGAGAATGCAGGCATTGGCTCTGAGCCCCGCGGTGTGGGGTGGGCAGGCAGGAAGCTGCATCAGACTGCTTTGAGGAGGTCACACTTTCCAGATAAGGATCGGTCAGCTGCAAACATTTTTCTCCCTGGGGTGTGCGTACTCCTCCAGTGGTTGGAATAAATGTGGTGTCACGAACTGAGAATACAGCTTTCACTTATTTGATTACTTCAGCATTAAAGCAGCATGATGATATTAGTGGTACCCTTTAACGTGAACTTTGTGCTATAACTTATAACTTCCAGGCTTCAGAAACTAACGAGGAGTAAAACTGGGGAAAAAAAAAAAGTCTTCCAACAAGGTGGTCTTCAGCACCTTTATAATGGATAACAGATCTGACATCATCACATATCACTGAGATGTGTTATGAAGAGACGTACGGGCTAACACAGTGCACTGCCTGCTGTGGCACGGTAATGGTCACAGACCAGTGAGTTACCCTTACATTTGATCTAGGATGAAATGGTTCCACCTATACAAGATTTCAGAAAGTTTTGTCTGATGAACTTAGCGCTGAGGGACTCTGGGTTTGATTTCCAGTGCAAAAAAGAGCACCACCTACTTTGTTACAGAAATTGCAGAATGATCTCTTTCTTTCTATGAAACTTGGAAAGAACAGTGCAGAAAGTCCTGAGCTTTCAGTACTCATGGGTGAGAATGAGTTTTGGGACAGTTCAGGCTGCAGGCAGGCCCTGGGGAGAGTCAGGTTCTCCTCATACTGAGCTCTGTCCCCAGGGTGATGGTGTGCCTGGAGCACATCTCACCTTCCTGTCCAGGCTCCAGATGTGAATCCTGGGTGGATGTTCCTCAGACCTTTCACACTGTCTGCTTCATTCCCAGGTCTGTCTAGCAGGTAAAATGCTTCAGGGGGGTATGCAGACATCACAGGTGTGTCCCCTCTCATACTGGGACGTATGATAACATGTAGACTTAAGCATTTTACCTGTACTCCTCTTGTGTAGGGGTTTGGTCAGCAGACTGGTATTAACAAATGTGATGTGCGTGCCTCTCTGAAGCAGGCAGAACTATTTCTCTAACCAGCTATTGTCAAGATTATCCCCCCTGCTCTGCTTCTCCCTGGGCTGTGAATGTCAGACCTGGAAACATCCCACTTCCTTGTCACTTTTCCCCCCTTATCACTCAAGGAAGTACAGTGCACATTTCCAAAACGTTTCTAGAAATACTCCTTAAGCTCTTCCAGGCAGGTCAGTGCGCAGCTGGAACTGGGGTGACCCAGAAGCACTGAGTCATTTGCTGACTACTTTTCTCCTTCCCTGTGCCTCCAATCATAGATTTGTTTTCTGCCTTCCTTTTCATTAGCTCTATAATATACTCAGATTGTAAAGTGAACTCAATTTTCTCTCTTGTTTTTATCTGTAGTGCCTCATCAGCCTTGGTACCATTATAGCCCCTCTTTGAATCATCATTTTTCTACGAATGTTTGACATGTTGGCTGATTGTTCCCTTTTTTTTCTTTCCTGTTTCTCCTGGAAGGCAGTGGAGTTATTTCTGCTGATACTCAAATACTGCAGTTTCTCCCACCACCTCTAATGGCATAATGGCATTGTGAGAACTGTCCCGAAGTGCATTTTTGTGTGATGCATTGCAAGCAAGATGGAACTTACAGAGAGCATCCTTAGAAGTTACTCTCTTAAAACTCGTTTGAGAGTGAGCAAGGCGTTTGGAGCAAGCAGATGTGTTTGGGTTGTTGTTGTTTTTGTTCTTTCTCTTTCAGTGACTACATATTGACTGGAATATCCACAGAACAGTTTTAAGTGGTGCAAACTTGATATGGCAGAAAGTGCCACAGTGTTTGTGTATACCTGACTGTGAAGTAGGCAGAAAAACAGAGGCTTCTGAGGAGCAACATGGCACAAAGTGGGTCCCGTTGTCACCATTCTCATAGGGTGTGGGGAGAGCAGTTTCCTTAGGGCACGGAAACATTTCTCCAGATAAGTGCTGGAATAGGATTTCGTGTCTCCTGCTTCTGCATATCAGACAGCCGCAGTTAAGCTCTCCTGAGCTTTCTCAGCCCTGTGTGATGTAGCATGAGATTCTTGCATATGTATGCCTTTATTTTTTTTCTCTTGGCTTTATTTTTTATTTATTTGATTTTTATCTCCTTCCAGAGACCTTCATAGAGAGAACTGCCATCTAATCAATATAAATCAATTAGGGACACCATCATTTTTAAACACAGGACAACAAATGCTGACAGGTTGTTAGTATACTTGGTGTCCTATGGAAACTGGCATTGCTTTGCAAACATTTTCAGATTTGGAGTAGGTGGCATCAGCCACCCTGAGCTCCGCCACCTGCCTGGCACAGGGCAGGAACAGCCTCGAGGTTTGCATTGCTGCTCCTCGAGAGCTGAGGTCCTGCAGGGAGTGCAGATGCTGCAGTGTGGCCTTCAGCAGGCAGAATGTGCTGCCCACCTGGGCTGGGATAGGGACAGCAAGAGAATTCGGTCTCCTTAACCCTGATGAAGATGCCTAGGAGTTTTATAGGGGCTGGCAGAGGGGAAACTCTCCTTCCCTGCTCCTCTCACATCTGCCTGGGAATCCAGCTGCTCTGTGGGAGAGCCTTAGGTGGAGAAATATTACTTTGTTAATGTCTCAAAATAGTCAAAGCACAGTTGCTTCTGCAGCTTCCTACTTGAATGAGGCCGTTGATCAGCACTGAGCTCAGCCTCTCTCTGCATCTTGTTCAGTTTCTACTGGAGCCTTTTATTCATCTGTGGGTATGCAGCACATACAGCTCTTGAGAAAACATTGAATTTCTCTTGGAGTATTTCCCCTTCTTCCACTGGCTTTGCACTGAATTTCACGATCTTGTTTCACTAAATACGATCTGCGTTTTTCTAATATTTTTCTTTTCTCAGCTTCCCATTCCGTGTGGTCTCACTTGAGTCTTGGTTTAGCTATGATAAGTTCTTTTGTTTTCCCATTCATCTTATCTTCACAGCCATGTTTATTTTGCTAAAGACAGGCAGAAATTTCTTATTGCTACAGAGCTGATGCAGAAAGCTAGAACATTCTTCTCAGCAGCCCCAAGTCAGCTGTCCTCCACACAAGTGGAGCTGTGTGCGCACAGAACACATGCTTTGCTGGGCTGGGACTTTTCTTGACGTGGTTCTGTAATGTGTTTGAGCTGCAGCAATGGGATGCTGAGCTATCAGGCTTCTTTTAGTCCGCAACGTCCTGAAAAACAGTACAATGATGAACTGTCTTGAAAGACTACCATGCTTTTACCTACAAGGCCAGGGAATGTTGTGTTCTCGTGGTATCTCTGCTGGATCTCAGTTTGGCATAATTTTGCTCTGGCTAGTAAATATATCACCAACACTTAGGGTTCAGGGGGTTACCTGAGCGGAGAAGTGCCTGGTGAGGTCGCCCTGCCTGGGGCTGTCTTGCAGTTACACCTTGACTTGTGGAGACACCAGAAGGCTCATTTCCCATGCACTTCTGAGTGGTATATTTTAGCTTTTGGAGGGGCTGAGAATGTTTCCCTCTCTTGAGAAGTCACACTGTTATGACGGAGAAGCTAGAGGGGCCAATTACCCACCCTGTGATGTTGTTTGTAAAGCAATTAGAACTGACAGTGTGATTAAACCAGGAGGTTATTACTTTTTATCTTGGAGCAGGAAGAGTGACTGTTTACAGATAATATGCACCAGATCTACAATGGGAACAATGTCCTTACCCACTGTGTATCTCCTCTACTTCATTACTGGCTGAATGTATGTAGGTGCACAGTGGTGTTTTGGGTTTTTTTTTTTTGCACATGAATTAACGCTTGTGACTAATAGCTGTAAACTCACAAATGGACTATTACTTTTTACAGCCTTTTAGCAGACTCAGCCTAATGGAGCAAAACCGTTAACAAATTAAGATACATTTGACAGGGCTACAAGCAGGAATCATAACCCAGGAGTCACTGATTGGAGCTGGGAGGGAAAGATCTCTGCAGAGCCTGCGTGTATCTCAGCATGGGGCTGCTGGCAACAGCAAAACAGTTAAGGCAACAGTTTCTTGGTCTCTCTGAGATTTTTCAGAGCAGGGAACTGACTTCCTTTAATATTAACAACAAGCTTGTCATGTCTGAAGTGCCACGAGATACAAAACAGTAGTAATGACAGTTAAAGAAAACACGAGGGGCCTACAGGTGGACAAATATGACTTGCAGCAATGTAAATATCTCAGGCACTGTAAGACTCTGAGGCCGCAGGGACATCTAACCTGCAGGCAGTCTTGATACGTTTTGTCCATGGCTTCAGCACAGGCGCAGGGCAGTGGTGTTGGGTGCCTGAGCGAGAAAGGAGCAGGCAGTAAGGATGACTATAAGGGCTGCCAGATGTGCTCAGGACGAGGTGCCTGCTCTAGTAGGTGCCCCGCAACGGCCTGACACTGCGTGGGCCTTCTGGGGGAAGCACGTGCCTTCGGCTGCCGGTGTTTTAGCGCTGAGGTGGAGGTGGCTCAGCCAGAGCTGGACATGTGCCGCAGTTAACACAGAGCAGCTGTGTGTCTCGGAGCTTTCTGCCTTTCCACCTCCAACTTTCAACTCTATAATTGCTTCTTTTTGGGGATTTCTGTAGTGTTTAATCCCTTCTACCTCCATCTTAAAGCAAATCTTCTGGTCATCTCTAGCCTTTTGCTTGTCTTGGAGCTGGCCGATGGGGCACTTGTATGTGACACTGCTTTATTCTTCATTCAAGTTTTGTTCAACTCAGCACTGTATGTGGTAGTAAGACAGATGTGACACAAGACTCGAAACTTCATCATAAGCTGTAGACACCAGGTTTTTTTTTTTTTTTCCTGTGCATTCTTATTACAGGAGCTTGTTGACTCTAAGTAGCATCACACCAGGCACCCGCGTGTGCTCCTGGCTGGGAGTTCGGCTTATGGCACCAGCTCTCCAGTTGCTGTGCTAATTACTAACTCACAGAGCACAGGCAGTAACATTCAGGCTTACTTTTATTCATTTTTTTCCCCCTATTTCAAACCTTCTCCTCCTCCTTAGGCTTGCTAAAACTTCCTTCAATGTCATGTGAAGGCTTGTTCACAAAGCATTAGGAGATATTCCACTAAGAACATTCAATGTTACAATTCCAGCATAATGTTATCTCCCCCATCGGTGTAAAATGTGTCTACATCGATAGCTTATTAAAAGAGTGTAATAAAAATTATGAACCCACAATTCTGCTATTAATATAATGATACAGAGCCAAGAAAACTCCCTGATCCTTCTTACGCATCTGCTGTAGCATGATACAAGAGCAGAACATCTTAAGTCAGTTTAATCCCTTCTTTTCATCCCCTAGCAATATATGTTGGCCCATGAGAGTAACATGAACTGAAAGTTTAATTTATTAATATGCGATACTGATAATGTCAAAAGAACAATATATAAAAACCCACACAGAAAAGGATTATGCAGTGCAGAGGGGAAAGCCTAGAGCTAATATTTAATACTGTAAAACAGAGCCAAAAATAACTTCTTATCCAAGGAGCAAAAGCAGGAGAAGTGTGCAAGCGATGGAGACGCAGAGCCCAGCCAGCAGCCCCGAGCCAGAGCTGCTCCTGTGGGAACCTGTGGAGATCACAGGCTGGGGGTGGTGGCTGTTGGGGCAGTGACCGAAGGCCCCAGCTGTCAGCTTGTCAAACTCAGGCTCTCACAACTCCAAGAGAGCTGCGCACAGGACTCCAAGCAGCAGGCACAAGTGGCACACGTGGGGAGCAAGCCGTGTCCGGCATGCAGTGAGCAGGGAGCCTCGTGGCTCAGCGTTTCAGTAGGTGAAGCGTGAAACCAACTGTTCACTTCAGCTAAATTGTTCACTTAAGCTTGGATGATTAAACTTTCACTAGCAGCCAATATAACCTGCAGCCTTAGGAGATGTACAGACACATTAGCGTTTCACAAGCTTCGCCTTGAAGAGCAATTTGCCCTATAGTCTTAAATCAGTAACATTCTTGGGAGTGGAAAATGTTTCAGCCTCCAAGAGTCTGGCAGGTTTCAAACACTTTCTAGTTTGCTTTCCTGCCACTTCCCTAAAAGGAAGAACTGGGGAGGAGGGAACAGATGTGGAGGAATAAATCCCAGTACTTTCCCAGCATTACCAAGCGTGCAACGTTGCAGTCCCTATCAGAAGGGTAGAACTTGCTTGAGGAAATCTGGGTCTGCTCGGGGAAGGTCTGCAGAGGGCTGTGCGTGTGGGATGTGGGGCAGGTCCTGGTGTGGCTGTCGCTGGCCTTTGGCCTTGGTTCAGGTTCCAACCAAAGTCCGAACTCCAGACCAAGATGACTTCTGGGATTCCTTCTGAATGATGCTAATGGCAGAGCTGAAAATATAGCTATAAATGTTGGTAAGGATTGAGCTCCTAGACTGTGGCAAAGGACTGGATCTTAGACCAGAGGAAGAATGGCACATCCTCAGAGGAGTTAGCGCTGGGGCTATGCAGAAAGCTTTTGTTGTGACATGAGTATCTATGGAGTGATGTTCCACGGCCCCGTGGACCAAAGGAATGTGAGGCTAGAGGCAGATAAGTGAGACTTGCTAGTACAGAGTTTATCCAGCTTTTATATCTGTGGGTCCTCAGCTGACTTCTGCTCTGCAGCTAGGCAAGTGGGGGAAAATAAATCAAAGAAGAATCTGGTTTGCTTGGGCACTTCTATATTTCTGTGGTTTTAAATATGTGCTTGTAATTACACTAGTCAGACGCAGGAGTGTGGTGCAAGGAGGAAAAAGAAAAGTGAAAGAAAATGAAGAAAAATGCTGTCCTGTTCAGTACAGGTGGTTCTTCCCTGGGCTGAAGAGGGCAGAGGGAAAGAATTACAGAAAATTTTCACCAGCAGTTGAAAGGCAAACCTGAAAGGAGCTGAGAGGAAACAGGAGGGAGTGATTCTGTAGTAAAGGGGGGAAGAAAAGATTAAGATCTGACCTAGATACAAAAATCGCTCTTATCCTGCCCCTTGTTTGCTAGGTCAGGAGAGGAAACAAGAAGAGAAAGATGTTCCAAGCACTGCTACAGAATACCTCCTAGGATCGGAGCCCACCTCTGTGCTAACACCAGGATCCAGCCTGTGAGCCGCCTCCTGCCTGTGTGCCACTGGGAAGTGCTTTGTTCAACGTGTCCTCAGTGCTCAGCAGCTCTCAGCACCAGGTGAAAGCCAAGAGGTGGAGGATGGTGTGTGTGGAGCGACAGGTGAGGTTTAGATTGGCCTACAAGTGACATGGTTTTGTCCAGTGTTTGAGCTCAGCTTTGCAGCAGCACCTGAGCTCCCACCACGTGCAGGAACTGCTCTTCTTTGCGTACGCTTTTCCCCTGCCCTGGGAAGGCTCAGGCTTTTGCTTTGTCCACCTCAAAATCAGTGCCTGCAGCTCAGCTGCACAATCTGCCAGCAGATGGGGGATCTGAAAATACAGGGGATGCGTTAGGAAAAATGGTAGAAGAATGGAGCCAGGAGTAATAAAAAGAAGTCAGAAAAGGAAGAGTCACGTGGAAAGTGTGCTGGAAGGTCTGCTACACTGAGGCACAGCCTATTGGGATAAATGTGAACCTTCCTATGAAACCATTCAGAAATTATCTGATCTGTTTGCTTTGAAAGATTTGTAGCGGAGACAGCTGCCAGCTCACCTGTTAGCTCCCAGTACTTCCAGGTTCCTTTCTTGCCTGTTATGCCAGGACCCCTATGACAAGGTTTCCTGACACTGGTAAGTTAAGTCTGCTTCCCCACGTGATCTGTGCCAGCAAGGCTTGCTCTCTGTGGAGCTCATTCACCAGAAATTTGACAAAAATATTTCTTGCTTGAAATGGAAGCTCTCTTACGTGAACATTGATGTAATACGTATCCATACCTATATCTATCCATATATATATGTATCCTGGACATGAATTCAATTTTGAAAAGTGCCCAAAGCGATTGCCAAAATCTAGTTTAATGTTTAGAAGTGAGTTGGGCATCTCAGCCCACGTGAATGTGGGTCCATTTAAATTCTGGGCAAGGTCTGGGTCACGCATTCCTCCAGCCAGGCTTGGCTCCCTGCTGGTAACTGGATCCAGAGCTTTGTGCTGAAGCTCTCCAGTGTGAGCTGAGAAGGAAGAACACCCACGTGGACACTGTTGATAAAAACCTTTGGGTCCTTGAGTTGAGATAATTAAGTAACGTGAGGGAGGTTTGTGGAGAAGCCTATTTGATGTTTGTTTTTTTACTGACGAAAATGATGCATGTAGCACAAAAATCAAAGTTTTACCTGCTGGCTTTCCCAAACAAGGCACGCAGTGCTTTTTTTCCACTCCACAGTTTGAGAGAGCATTGATTCGATCCACTGAAGTGATGAATGCCTGCAGAATAATTTTTTTTTTTTTTTCTGGAGTGCTGACCTTGTGCAGATTAGAGCAGCGAGGTAAGAAATCCAGCAAGTATTTATCAAAAGCTTCTAAGACAGTGCAAACTCTACCGAGTTCAAAAGCGAGAGACTTTCTGTCTTCATACAACTGACAGGGTTATAACGTTTCAAGAATGTCAGGAATCCATGTGGCTGTTCCATTAAACACCTCTGATTAGTGAACGTGCTGATAAACTTTGAGAGTCAGAGGTCAGAGCCGTGGAGCCGAAGGTACCCCAGGTATCTGAAAGCGTCTCCAGGATTCCTGGTCCCCTTTCCCAGTTAACCCCTTCCATCACTTCACCCACGGAGGCCTGAAGCGGAGCGTCTCTGACACAGTACCTCCCAGATAGCTCTGCAGAGATGTTAAGAGTTACTTTGAAAACTGTGGAAAATGACCTTGGGAGCTTCCTGTGGAAATGCTCTCCACAGCTGGCTGCTCTTTGATTTCAGTCCCAGCTCCTCGTTCATATGTGTGTAGAATGCCATGTTGCCACTGGCTCATCCAGCCCCTCTCTCATCAGCTCCAGGTGACGCCATGATGGTAGTAGGCTGTGCATTAAGAAACCTCCGGAGCTGTCAAACTGCAAAGAGGAATGCAATTTCCAAATGCTCATACAGGAGCAGTTGCAGCACCCTGTCGCCGTGTAAAGCTCTCCGCTTTGTTCCCATTTCATCCTAGCAGTTACAGCTCTACTCCCACTGAGTGCCTGCAACAAGCAATTGGGAAATCCAGCAAACATGGACTCTGTGCCCGACTGCCGCTTTGCGGGACATTGGTTTATCAGGAGGATCCCAGGAGGCTGAGTTACCCCAGCATGGTCCCAGACCATTTTTCAGGCCCTTGCCCTAAAGTGCAAGCCCATCCCAGTGCAGTGTGAGTGCTGTACTGTCTCTGTCGCCCAGATGGCAGCTCAGGGCTCCAAGTTTAACCGCTCCTGCAATACACGGCTTTTTATCCCACGCTCTGGTTCTGAGCTGCTGGAGGTACTGAGGATTCGTCCAAGTGTGACCCCATCAGCTTCTTTGAAAATCAATAGGAAAATGCCGAGGAATGCAAAGGAAGCAGGAACAGTCAGAGTACAGACAAGTGATGTCCTGTAATGGCCATAATGATTCTGAAACACGCAGGGTCACAGACAATTAGGAACCTAATTCTCCTTTGAAAGAATCTGTCAAGTTACTTCCCTACCTCAAAAGCAATTGCTGATTGATGTTATTTCTGAGCTAACAAACTCATTGAAGGTAGTCTGAATGGGAGGTGTATGGCCCTTGCTGTCCAGGTGGGGTTAGGTAATCACAGCTGGAGAGTAAAACTTGAGTAAAAGAGATTTTCATTGCCACAGTAATGGTCTTAATAGGGCCTGATTCACAGCAGTGCCAACTCCTTCCTCTCTGCAGCGTTTCTAACCACTTGTGTTCTTTTTTATTTTATTTTATTTTTACTCCTAATGGTAAAGAGTGAGGGAAATGCTGGTCACCTGTAGGAGGGAGGGAAGGGGTTTTCTAAGACCCACGGGGGCTGAGCCGGCTCCTTCCCTATCGCCGTGTGTGCCCACTGCTGGCTGCAGGGCTGCTGGAGCTCATGGCAAGGGAGCTGTGGCACAGGTCCAGAGACACAAGCAGCATCCAAACAGCGGAGATGAAATGCGGACTTCAGCACAAGCATGGATGCTAGTTCAAAATGTATAACACCACTGACTCACAGCTCAAAGGCCAGGGTCACAACCAGCGAAATAGCAACCCCACAGCTACAAGGCAAAGATGTGTTCTTAGAGCAGAGGAAAGCCACAGGCAGAGCAAGGAAGGGGCTTTACGAGCCTCTTAAAAAAAACAATGCAATGCTGATAAGGTAGGTTTTGAGAGCTTTCTGGCTATGAGATGTCTTCGTTTTTTCTAAGGCTGCTTCTTCAGCTTTTTCACAGCTACTGCAACCTGGGCAAGGACCTGGATGTGAGGGGAGATTGGTGATTTCTCCTGAACAAAGAGCAGTGCAGCTATGGTTCTTTGGGTCATTTTAACTTCAGGAATAAACGGCGCCGGAAAACACAGGGCTGTACAGGCAGCAGCGAGGACAAGGCGGTCCCGGCCCGCAGATGTTTTCCAGGCTGTGTCCTGGCTGAGGTGGGCACCGGCTCGGAGCCCCCCCGGGACCGGCGCAGGCCGAGCCGCCCGGGCCCCGCGCCGCCACCGCTCCCTGGTGGGGAAGCGCTCCGTAGCGCGGAGATGGCCGCGGCGCAGCGCCCGGCTGCAGCACGGCGGGCCGAGCCCTTCCCCGCCGTCCTTCCGCGCTGCGAGCCTTTGCTGCCCGCTGGGCCGCCGTGCCATCAGCCGCGCAGCACGAGGAGCGCTTCTCGATGGTCGTGGGGAACCCGTTCAGTCCGTGCCCACTGCCTATGGACCCGGCACGCTGGGTGCTGCCGAAGAGAACCTGCGTGTATGGACATGCAGAGGGCGGCCGGGGAGCTGGAGTTTTTTGGCGGTGGTAAACCTTCACCTGTGCGACTGAAAGCAGCAGCGGGGCAGCTGCTGCCGTGGACCTGCCGTGGTGGTGGCTGCAGACACGGAGCAGTGCAGCGGGGCAGAGGAAATGGGCACGCGTGACGGCACTGCACACTCTATACCTGTTCTGATCCGGGAATTGACCCTTAATCAGCAACAACTTGTTAACGGGCGCGCTGGCCAGCTGTCCTGCTCTGCATCTCCGAGAAGAGGCAGACCTGCGCCTCGCGGGGCACCCCGGCTGCCTGGGATGCGCCCTTTGCTGCCGCGTTCTGCTGCCAAAACTGCTCATGAGGCTGAGCAGCTCTCCGGGTCCCACAGAGCACAGAGCGCGGCACGAAGAGCCCGCAGAACGGGACAGAATAACCGCTGGGTGCTGGAAAAGGACGAGAGATGGTGGGTTTTGTAGTGGGCTTATCTAAAAACCCCTGAAAATCTGTATGCGGCATCTCTGAAGGCTTTGCGTTAACTTGCATACTGATTGTTCCAGATGTTCCCCAGATGTCAAAGGGAACCAGGCACCGAAGAACACATTTGTTTTAACAACTCATAGCTCTGCTTTTGCCAAGAATGAAGACCCCTGGGTTTGCTTCTTTCCCTGGTAACTTGTATATCCGATAACGTCACTAATCTAAACGAAGGTGAATCCGTTCCTTTCATTCCGGACGCGTGGTGGTGCCGCACGTTCCGCTCCGGGCAGCTTCCCGCTCTCGTGCTGCCCGCCGGTTCCCGAGAGGCGCTGCGGGCCGCGGGAACGCAGAGCCGCGCCGACCCTCCCGGGGCCGCCCGCCGCCCGGAAGCGCACGCCGGGAGCGAGGCCGCGGCTCGCCGCCACTCCTCCACACCGGCAGGGGGCGCTGACGCAGCAGGGGGGGGACGGAAGATGCCACAGTGCCCCTCGGCTTCCGGCGCTGTGCCCCGGAAGTGCAAGCGGGCGCTATGGCCGCTCTCTGAGGTGCGGGGCTGGAAGGTATTTCAGCTTGACGGGGAGCTCTGGCGCGGCTCTTCTCAGGGTCCAGATTCAAGCTGTTGACCCCAGGTTTAAGCTGTTCTCCGGGGCGCTTGCTGGAGCCGTTTCTCGCCGTGAAGCTGCGGGCTGCCTCGCGGAGCCGCGCGTTCTGGCTGAGTGCTCGTGCGCTGCGTGATTGTTCGTCGCTGAGGCGGCTGCGCAGCAGGCTCCTGTGTTTTCTCTCTCTCTCCAGGCTGAGGACAGGTTTTCATCCGTGAGCTGAGTGCTGTGGGCTCTGGGAAATCGAACCGCTGCCCCGTCTGTCAGTTCGTGTCTCGGCAGCCCACAATGAGGACTGTGCTGATGGTCGCGGAGAAGCCTTCCCTGGCGCAGTCCATCGCCAAGATCCTCTCGAGGGGTAGGAGTGGAAGCGGCTCGGTCTTATCCTATTTTGGCGGTGGCAGAATGGAGGCGCCCTGGCAGGCGCTGCCCTGCTGTGGAAATGGATGTCGTCTGCACAGAACCCCGCTGTATGAGGCAGTGCTTGAGATTCCTGCGGAGAAGTGAGGTCAAGAGATAGCCAGCTGGCATACTTGATTGTCTTTGGGAGAGCAGGCACTGAAATGGTGGCTTAGGGCAGCTGCCCGCTCATGAAATAACTGAGTGGTGCTTCATTTAGTTTGTTCTGTTTATTCTCATGTCCTGACATTTCTTCAACTCAAGAACAATGAAATGTTTTTGTTACCTCTGGGCAGCCCGAGCTAGTGCCTGCTTTAATGGTTGGCACCCACGTCTGTGGCAGGGACTTTGGAACAAGATAATCTTTGAGGTCCTTTCCAACCCAGGCTGTTCTGTGATTCTCTTTTGTGTGGCTGTAGTGCGTGTGTGTTGGCGCATACAGTGCGTACAGAAAATGCCGGTCAAGTAGCAAGTTGTTGTCTGGGGATTTCTGAAGCTATGGTAAATATTCTGTAAATGATGTTGATAATAGAAAACCAAATGTATTTGCTTAAGGATCTCTTGGAGCTTGATGATCCCTGAGGTCCCTTCCAATGCAAGCCCTTCTGTGATTCTGGTGGGGGAAGATAAAGGAGATTCTGGATGGTTTCAACTGAGAACGAAATATGACAGAAAAAGTTTAAAGCAATAATTGGAACAAAAACCTTGATTAAAGAATTAGAATTTCGTGATCAGGAAGATCCTAGTTGTCTGGCCTAGAGAAAAGGGAGTGTAATTACAATGGAAGAATGATTGTTTCACCAGTTGTTTTTTTAATTACTTTTTAATTTGTATTTTGTTGTTTATTGTGGTCTTATTCTCACAGGAAACATGTCCTCTCGCAAGGGGCTGAATGGTGCATGCTCTGTGCATGAGTACACGGGATCGTTTATAGGGCAGAGTGCCCATTTCAAGATGACATCTGTGTGTGGTCATGTCATGACTTTGGATTTCATAGGTATTTGTCTGTTCGTTAAATGCTTTAACTGATACGGCTTGTAAAATTTTCAAGGACTTGATTATTTCCATGTATGATGTTTTCTTCAGGAAAAGCATTGAAGAGAGCTAGAGTGGAAGGGAGGATGACAGTATCACTCATGGTCATCAGTTTTTTAACTTTTGTTTTGTTTTCCCTATCTGACTTGTGTGCAGTGTGTCTTTAGTACCTGAATTATAGTATAAGTCTTAATTTGCCAACTATTAAAAATGTTTTGGTACTTTGGATGAAAGGTAGTTAAGGAATGCAGAGTCCAACGGGGATATTCACTAAAGCACTGTAGTATGGTACTGCAAAACAGGCTCATGTGTAATGAAACCTGTCACCAACTCGCTTTGAAGTGTTGAATCACTCATGTGAGTGCTCTGTTTCCTCTAATGCCTTACAAGTTTTGGAGACTAAATTCTGAGTTAGTTATACAGTGCTTTGGAGGAGTACAGTGTCATAGAATTGCTAAACAATCTTATGAACAATTATTTCTGAGAAAGGGAAATGAACAAATGCACTGATGCGAGAAGGTGGTGATACAGGATGCTTCACAGCACAGTAGGGCTGAGACATAGCTGGCTGTGAGTAACGGTAAAACGGAGTGCAGTGCGCACCTCTTACGTGCGCTGTGAAAACCAGGAAAAATAGCTCCCTACCCCTGGCCTGATAACTGATTGCAGGAACAGGAGGTTTTTTAATAGCTCACATTAACATTCTGAAAGGTGTGTAGCATGTCTTTTTAAATTCTGCCTACCATGTCTCAGAATTATAGCTGCAGTTTACACAGAGAGCTAAGAGGTCACTTGAGATCCAGTAAAGCGAGATGCATTAGGACAGAAAGCTTTCCAAGACAAAGTTTGAAAGCCAAAGTAATGTTCTGGGCTTTTTAATGTTTATTTACAGCTCTACTTTAATGCACTTCTGCTTTTCAGGAAAATATAACAGCTGGGACAAGGTGGATCCAGCAGAACTTTTTAGCAAAGCTCCCACAGAAAAGAAAGAAGCTAATCCCAAGCTGACCATGGTGAAGTTCTTACAGGTATTCTTTCTTATGAAATGTATTTGAGATTCGTGTCAAAGCAAACAATCCGTACGTGTATTGGATATGTGTTTGGCTTCTAATAGCACACGGAAGGTCTAGCCTGTAAACGGCTCCTTCAAAATGACTCTGTTAGTCTTTTCTCACGTGCACCTCTCTGGGAGGAGAGCAATAATTTGGATCCTTTTTCAAAATAATACTCTTTCTGGAAAGAAGGTGTTTGGTGTAAGACTGATTCTGTTGGATAAGTTTAGACTTCCTGGAATCTTTATGAGCTAGAAAAGTGGTTCTTGATTTTGTTGTTGTTGTTTGTTTGATTGATTGATTTAATGATGTGAG
>PPHD01009914.1:0-20158 GCA_002909625.1 Bambusicola thoracicus | reverse complement strand
GGGGAGGTGAGGAGCTGAACCAAAGCCCTCGCAGAGCTGCAGGGTTAGCTGTGGCTGTAGAGGAGTCAGCAGGAGGCAGGCCCTCAGCTGTAGTTTAACTGAGGCCAAAGCACAGCACTTCCCAGTCTCAGAGGCTGATGAAGAGGGTGTTTTCAGAGAGTTCTTGGCCAGGTATGCATCCCTGCAAATGAGTGTTTACGAATAAACCTTTTACCACCTGGGCTTTACAGATAGCCTCAAATTTCACATAACCTCAGTCTCCCCAGCCAGGCACAGCCGTGTTAGATGAGTGTGGCAGATGCAAATCTTAAAGGAAAAAAGCAGAATGTAGGCACATGCAGAAATGAACATTTTACAGTATCTGATGTAAGTGCTGGCAAGAGCAAGTAAGAAATGCCTGAGGAGTTAAATAAACTGAAGAGATATTTATGGGAAGGGAAGTAAGTAGCAAAAAAGAAATGAAGAAGGAAACTAGACTTGTGAACGTATTTGATTACCATAAGCAGACACCAGCTGCCTCACGTGTCCTCGACAAATGCAGTTTGAATTGTGATTAATTTTGTTGTATAAAACCAACCATCTGCCAGAAAAAAAAAAAAAAAAAAGAAAGCAGAAGGTATAAGTGGTAGTAGCATACCCTCTTCCTTGTACCAGTCCCAGTATTAATACTGCAAAAAGCAGCGGTGTCTATAGACCATGTAGGAAAAAAATGCCTCTGATTTATGGCATCTGTGCTGGCTTCACATCATGGATAAAATCAGAGTAGTTTTGGGAGTGAGTACACAAGCAGCCAAATAAATAGGTCAGCGAAGTTCTTAAAGCATTACAGGAGGTGCCTAGTAATGTCATGTACTTCAAAAAGAATCTTAATTGTCAAATAGTTGAGATATCTGGAATTTGAGAGTTTTAAATGTGTTTAATTTAAAATGTCACAAACTAGAACTACAATTCAAACTCAAAATACAGTGAGGAATAAAAAACGTGTTTGCAGATAGTGGTTAGATTAGAAGTTTAGGTTTCAAATTGCTTCAGACTGGATTGCTGTCTGTTTGTGCAGGTAAAACAAGGGCCTAGAGTTCTGATCCAGCGCCGTGCTCTGCAGAGCAACCACACGGATTTAGCGCAGTAACTGATGCAGCTAAGAGGAACATCAAACACAGCACACCTTTCAGCTTCTCTTTCTACAAAGTTTCCTGGCTCTCAAGCAGCTGTCAAGCTGTTAGGTCTTTAGTGGCACTCACCCGAAGGTTGCTTAAACAAGGGCATTACAACCTTATTGGCACAACGTGACCCAGTTTACAGTTCTTTAAAACTTTCTGACTCATCTAAAGACAGCAGCAAGGAGGAGATCTCTGTTAGACTGAGACAGAAATAAAATAGCTGCTGAAACAGCAGCAGAGTGGATGAGAGAGCACTTGCATTGATTGAGACAGAAGCAGGTAGGGCTTGACTTTACATACAATACATTATGTTGCTTAAGCAAAATGCTGTGTGTGAGAATTTTATTATTTTCTGATGAGAATAAGCTTAAGGAATAACAGTGATTTTGGCCTTGGCAGCCGGTGACCACTCCTGTGATTTGTGGGAGCACCTTATTAAACAGACCAGGAAATATTGCTGCTTCTGGCCTCCCCGTGGCTGGTGTCCTCAGCGGGAGCACATGCACATTGGCACACCCCCTGCATCCCTCCAGTTCTGCACGGTCTGAAATCAGATATTTTTGGCTAAACTCTCCCATGCTGGCAACAAGGAGAGCTGGAAGGTGTGTTTATGCAGTTCATATGTATACAATGCACATCACTTCCATAGGACAAAGTGTCGATGTCTGTGGCCCTTGGCCTAAAAAGACTGCACTCCGCCTTTGCATTACGCAATCAGCATAGCAAGTTTCTGTTTGTTTTCCTTTTTTTTTCCTTAATACGAGTTTCTAAGCTCTTACTTGACTAATTTAGGGGGTACAATGTTTCACAAATTATAGTAATTAGGAGGAAACTGGAGTTAAGCTGGTCTGAGCTTCTCAATTAACTTTTCTCATAGTGACATTACTGAGACTGTTATCTGAAAAATTGCTCTATTAAATGAAGAGCTGTGATATGTAGGAAGAAGATTACCTGATGTTTCTGTCTAAGTAAGTTAAATTATTGTACTGCAGGAGGGACTGTATTTTTCTTGCAGAAAGAACCATTAGGTGTTCACAGGACCAAACATTTTGTAAGGAGAAAGTGTTGTTAAAAGTTGTTCAACAAAATGCTTTGCTGCTTGTCATCATGCCTTATGGATAATGTGAAAGTTATGGGGGAAAGATAAACTGTTATTGATGGAGATTGTGCACGTGCATCAGATCTGCAGAGGGATTCGGGTGGCTGGAGGAAGAGGATGGCAGAGGGAAAAGACTTTCTTCAGCCTGAATGCCAGACCTCGGTGCTTGCAGGAAACTAAAGGTCTTTTCTTCTCTTGTGTTTTCTCGGAGGTACCCGAGGTGGTCCCCCAGCTTTTGCAGGGTCTGCTGTTGGACACGTGTGACTGTCACCCAAGCCTGAGCCTGAGTGCAGAGCTGTCATTGCCTGGGTTTGCAGTGCCCATGCCTTCTGCAGGCCTTGTACTGCAGCAGACTGGGAAAAAAGTTTGGTTTCAGAAGTTCCTTTGATTTCAGCCACCTTGGATTCAAAGAGAAATTACCACCAAAGTGAATTTCTTGAAGTCATGGCACAAATATTACCCTTTGCCATGCACTGAAATCCTCCTAGGTGGCTACTCTGATCCAGATAAGCTCTGCTCTTAACATGGCAGAGGACAGCATGAGTTATTTTATTTTGCAGAACAAACGTATCTTGTGTTGAGTGTCTGAGCTAGGCAATTCAGTAGGTGTAAATAATAACTGATTTTGACAGAAGTGCTTTGTACACTGGAGACACTTCAGACAAGCAGAGCGCTGCTTTCACACGTTTTTACCAGCTACACTGCAGAACAGAAAGTAGAAATCCAGATTTGTGAGACTCTGGGTGATTCCTGCTCCCCTACTGGAAAAGAAGAAAAGGCTGCCTTGCTTCACTGGTGTGGCTTTTTGTCTGTGACAAATGCACTGACACGACTTTTCCTGTGATTATTCATTTCCCTTAATGGGTCTGAGAGAGGAAGTTCCTTGACAGCCCTGTGGATAGAGGCAGCAGATAGGAGGTGAAGGACATGTAACATAGCCCGGCTTTGCAGCTGTGCTGTGCTGAGAAATGCTGTGCTCTCCCCCTTGCAAAATGTAAGCAATGCAGACTCCTAACCACTGTGGGGCAATCTGTATTTTTAACTGGGGAAGAGACTCCTGAAGGTGACGTAAGCAGTGAAGAAAAGAGAATTTTATTCTTTTTAAATGAAGGTCATTTTTGTAAGAGTAAATTGTGTCCTTCTCTTGGTTCCTCTCTTTTTTTGAATGTTCACACAATGAACATGAGTTGGAAGGACAGCATTTTAGGAAAAACAGATTGAATTCCAAAATGCCCCTCCATCGTGGGGCTGACTACTCATGTGAGATTTTAGTGTGTGTTTAATGGCAATATACAATATTAAATTTACCAATTCTGAAATGTAGTCCACAGATTTAACAGTTACGCACTTTGATGCTGCAACAGAAAGGTGTCTGCACAAATAGCCACATGCCTGGATCCCTAAGCCTCCTGTGCACCCATCAACAGAGTGTGAAAGAGCCAGGGCACAGTGTGAGAACTAAACTTTGCCCTTTTCCCTCTACAAACACATGCGCATTTCCCCTCATCTCTTTTCCACCATTTGTTTTTTCCTTTTGAAGGCAGTAAAATATGACAAATTAGTGCTACATGAGTGGCCGAGCGAGAAGATGTGCTCACGTTCAGTTGACCTGTGCAGAATCTGAAACAAAAAAAGCCATCAGATGACATTCTGTCATCAACACAATGTGATTTAAATTGCCAAAATCCTACTATATAAGGCCGAGATTTCCCAAGTATTTCTTCTTTGCTGCTTACCTTGAGACACTGGTACAGTAAAATTTTGCATTGGTTTTATTGTGTATTTTCATCCAGAGTATTAGGAGCACAGGCTAAAACAAACCTTGTGTGATGACAGAGTTGACAGAATTGATTCTTGTGCCTCAAAGTTGGATTGTTTTCCTCTTAGTTTTTGCTTGAGATTTTTAATCCATTATTCTTTGTTTGTAATAAATAAGGAAATGCTTAACTTGGAGACTTGTTTGAAGACACACATGTAGTGCCCAACGCAGCCTGCAATAACCGCTGGAAACAAAGTGGAGAGAGGAAGCTTCATTGCCTTTGTTGTAGGTAAACTAGCCTGCCTTAAACTGCTCTAAGGCAATTGTCCTCAGCAAATTAGCAGCTGGTCAAGGAAAGTGTTTCCTAAAGATGCTCTAAATAGTGCCTAAAAGCCACCCTTATGACTCGCTGTTCCTGTCATGTGTCAGTGTTACATTTAGTGTTGTAATCATCCTTGACAAGATGAAATATGTTTCCTGAATTTCAGGAACATATGGGATTATTGAGAAAGAAAATTGTGTGAACAAGGGCAATTATAGCAGTAACTAACCATGGCATGGACTGTACCGAGTCATCCAAGCATAACATAGATATAATGAAAATATTTTTAAAGGCAAACGTTATGTAAACCAGTGCTAAAATTATCTAATTTACTATTCTGACACAAGTGATAAATGTAAAAAGAAAAAAATGTCTATTTCACAGTGAATGTTCCTTTCCATATTTCTTGCTACATGACTTGGATGTTTACAAAGGAAGTGAGGTTTCTTTCTAAGGGTATTGAAAGGTGATGAAACACGTTTCCCATCTGAATTCCAATCTAGAGTTTTTCTGGATACAACTGATCCTGTTATTCAACACCACAAAATTCTCTTCTCATCTAACTTTCCATCTACACTCCACCACATCTGCACAGCTGTGCAGCACAGAGAAGGCTGTTGGCAGCCTGTTTATTTCAATAGAACTGGCTTTAACCTTGAAAACAGGGTTGCTCTGAAAGTAATGCCCTCTATTTTGTTATGCTGGCCCACAGCATCAGAGGCGAATGTTGGTGGGATGGCAGCAGAGGTTGAGCCTTCCCACTGATATTCCATTACATGTTGTTGCCCTGTACAGATGGCAGCAGAGGGGCACTCTGAGTGGTGTCTGACATGGGAGTGCTTATGGAGCAAAGGTGTGGAATTGAATTTCTCCACATGGAAAGAACTGCAGCCATTAACATTCATTGATGCCTGCTGAATGTTTATGGACACCAAACAGTGGATGTGAGCACAGAGAGGTGGTGGGTGGGGAAACGCTGTGGAACAGTGGATCACCTCCATTGGCGCAGATATTTATGAGCACAGCATGCAAACTCTTGTGCATCGCTGGTGAAAATGTACAGCCACTGGTGGTGACTGTGTTAAAAATAGTAGCTGAGAATTTGCTCTATCAAATAGTGTTACTGTGTTCTTAGAATATGTTGTCATTTCCATGGGAATAAATGGGAGGTGTTACTTTTGATGTGACCAACGTAATAAGTGCTCTGCTTGTCAACTGTGAGTTACAAAGCACTTAACATAGAGGACAATACATTTATTTTCATTTCCCTGATGGAATAAACACACAGTCAGGAAAGCTGCTTGCTGAAGGTCATGCAGTGGGGGTATGAGCAGAACAATGACAAAACCCCGTTTTTTTTCTGAAATAGTATCCTTTCTAACCATGCCTATGCTCCCAGATATCCAAAACACGTCACAGCTACTTGGCTGCAGAATGCAAAATGTTATGGAAAGTTAACTGTGGCATATGCCCCCCCTGCTGTACAGCAAATTCTGCACCCAGTCACAGAAAATAATTACAGAAAAGCCACGCTGGTGTGTTGATGGGAGGAGACTTCAGAAAGTCTCATATTTTGCATATATGTGAATACATACAACCATATACACATGTAGAAAAAATAATAAGCATCAGATGCTTCAGAAATCTTCCTTAAAGGGAAGGGTACACCTGTGCTTGGTATATCCCATAGATATAAACCGTAATGCAGTCTGCCCATTATCTGTGCTGTGGTAGACCATGTGCTTCACACAGTAGGACTTCTCATACTGGTTGAGATCTGCTTGTTTGAGCACAACATTAGCACTCATAGGGAGCCATAATTTCTATACCGTTGTTTATAATCCATGTCAAAAGAATAATTTGAACAAATACAAAATTATTTTAGGAAATTAAGATTTCTTATTTATCTGAGAAAAAAAACAACACGACAAAACTTAATTATTTTCCTACTTACTGGCAAAGTCATTCCTACTACATTACATATGTTAAAACTCACATCTCATTCAATTAAGATTTCATACCATTGACAAAATGATGCTGTCCTGAAAAAAAAATATTGCAAAAGCCACAGTATACATGCCCATAAATAAACTGCAAGATTTCCAGGCTTCAAAGACTGAGGACAGAAAGAGACTGTTTAAAGATTCATTTGTACATTTCTTATTCAGTACATTTGCTGCATTCACTAACAACAAATACATCGAATCAAACAAAAAGAACAGATTTAGATTGAAAACGTTTTTTGTGGGTTTTTTTTCATCAGTCTATCAAAAACATAAGAAACCCCAGCCCCAAACTAACATAAATACCGTGTTCTAACTCCTAACCTCATGTGACATAAACAAGATGTATACTGCTTCATCACAAGTCAAGTTCAAACATTAAAGCATGGGACACAGGTTATCCTCAGTGGATCACAGTAGATACAGGATAATAATGCTCCTTTAATATCTAACACGTCCACAGCACATTTTGTGGTACAAAACCAAGAACATTTGCATGTTCTTCTCTTTGATAAACAATTTTAAAATCTGGTGTATACTTGGATGAAACCCAGATTTAGCTCCTTGTATCACTGTCATTTGGTATTGTCATTTGTATGTCATGTGTTGTTTTCAGTTGGATCTTGGGCAGCGATATGGGTGCCCAATATACAGCCAGCACAGGAGGAAACGCAGTCAATGAAAACTGTGTAGAAAAAATAAGTCTTCAAGATTTAAAAAAAAACAAACAGCCTTGATATGTCCTTTTTATGTTACACTACAATGAATGAAAGTTATGGAGGAAGGTTTAAATCAATACCCATGATCACAGTGTTAAAACAACAGACAAAGAAAAAACAACACACATGCTCCAGTATCAAAAAATATGCTTAAATACGTTGTCTGCACACAAAATAGACACTTTGAACTCTGCTATCACAGTACAGTTACAGTCTTCTCCATACATTTGAGGACTCCTTCTACTGTATCTTTTGGGGCAAACCAAACAAATGAACAAAAGAAAACATAACATTCTCAGACCAAGAAGAGCTGATATATTTGTACAGCTGAAAGACAGTCCAACTTATAAAAAACTAAGAAAAAGCTATACACAAATGCTGAAAGAAGGACACAGCCATTTAGACATTTAGCTTTTACTGACCCTCTCTAGCTGTCAACAACTTGAGTTTATTTACCAACTGGCAACGCAAGATTAGAAGCCTATAATTTTATGCACGTACGTGTGTGTATGCTGTGTTCTAGCTGCAGAAATTCAGTGTAGGTCTGGAGAAACCAAGATAATTTCTGTAGGCTTTTAATTTGTAGCCACAGACAGACATGGGGGGACTGTGGGCTTTCAGTTTGGTGACCATGCCAAGCCTGCTTTACTGCAGCTGGAAGGTTGCATCATTGGCACAGCCCAGATTGCACCCCTTGTACTCCGAAGGACACTTTGGTGAACATACAAAACACTAGTCTAAAGGAAAAATGCATTATTTTTTCCCCCTAAAGATACTTCATAGCAGTACTAAAGCAGAAGTTATTAGCTGTTGAGCAGAGTTTAAAACCACAGAACACTCAGTGGAGATCTATTTAGAAGTTGCCTGTAGGTAACAATATACAGACTTATTTGTAGTCTGGCAGTCTTCACAGTATACCATTGTGTAACATTTTTGTGGTTGCAGTTCAGTGTCCCAATCTGACAAGTAAAAGGAGAAGCATAAGTCACAGCGCCAGGCTTTGATTTCCAAAAGCTACAATTAATGCATTTGCAAAATGCAATTGATGGACAGTTGTTGACTGCATCCAAAGCTTCAGACAAAGCAATACAAATACTTGGTATTGCAGTATGTCAGCAGACACAAACCAGCGATAGATGGTGTGGACTGCTACAGGACAACCATAGCCATTTCTGCCTTCTAGAGATATGTTGTAAACAGCAATATCTAAAATACTACTAGGTTCATGTATAGAAGTATTACATGTTACATGTGCTGTTTATGTGTATAGAGACATATGTGCTGCTCAGCTTTGCTAAAACTCCACACCCCCATATGTGGGAGCTGAATAGCCTGGATTTGCTTCTCCCTCAAGTCTCAGTTTCTTTGTAGCATTTAAATTAATCACCACACTGTGTATTTTGAATGTTTCACTTCAATAACTGGACTCTGTATGGTAATAAGTGTAAACAAAGTGTGCACAGCAAGACCAGAATAGCCCCATTACAATGTCACAATGGGAAATATTTCATTTTAGAGCATAAAAATCCATCTTTCCCAAGGTACGCTGACTTTCCTCTGTTCTGGGATCTGGAGAGTTTCAGATGGCAGTAAACCCTTTTTGCATACCTACTGTTTTCATCAATGCTGACAAAACCATCCAGTGTATATTTGTGCTATTGACTTTTACTGATAACGCTAATAGGCAAGTGGTAGAATGTGGTACAGTTCCGAAGACACACAGAATAGGGCTATTTAGTCAAGGAAACAATACAGCAATTTCCAATTTAATAGTGAGTGATAAAAAGCAGTTTTCTACTGGTGTTAACAGTGAGAAAATACTGGTGGACATTGTGTCAGAGGTCCTGAATGTACGGCTTGATTTTCACTGAGAAGCTGGCACTGCTGTCAGACTGCTGATAAATCAATGCGGTTGGCTGAATTGGTGCTTTTATCCCAGGTGTTCAGCTTTGTGGGGGTTGTGCCTGGCCTGTTCCCACTCATCTAGAAAAAATAACATCGAAAGTAGATTTATTTATTTTGCTAAACCACTCTTGTCTGATGAAATAAAAGCTTGAAAGGATCTATTTACATTGCAACGTTGTCATAGAATCTTGAAAGCATATTCCATAAAGGATTTTTTTAACAGTTATTGCCAGAATCTAAGGTGATTGGCAGTGATCATTTAATAATACCTATCACTTCAGAAGTCTGGCTCCTTATAAAAACAAATATATTTTGCCTCAAGGCAATCTAAGCAAGGCTGGAAAAGCATACACATGCATTGATTTATTTAAGAGTTTGTTTCTCAGACTTAGAAGTAAAAGTGCCCTATCAAAAAGGCATAGTCATAAGACAGATACATTGGCAAAATGCTGCTTGAATGCATAATGTGAAGTTCATTACAAGTGACGGAAATAGTCTCATTGAACCATACTCCAGAGTTGGTAATGCCTGTTCGCTTCCTTTTCTGTCCTTTGCTTCCAAAATATGTACTGTAGCTGCAATGTAAGACTTGCTGATTCCGCCTCTCTTCACTGTGCATTAAGTGAGGTATCCACACACCTCTCTGTGTCCTGATCTTTCAGCAGAATGTGATGCAGAACCCTTTCAAGTGCAGTAGAAAAGAAAAAAGGACAAATACTCACAATGTCAGAATTGAAGGGTTTCACATTGATGTTGCGAGTCGAGCTACTGGTGAGGGACCACACCTTGGTTTTGTGCTTAAAAGCAGCTCTAACCTTTGGGAGGAAAAAGTGGTATCAGACAGAAGATTTATTTTGAAAAAAGTTGCGTGTATTTTCTCAGGTGCCGCCTACAATTACATCCCCATTAACCTTCCCTTGCATTACCGTCACTAAGAACTACATTATGTACTAAAAACAACAGTCTGCTCCTACATTTTTATTTATACTTCAGTTACTGTATTTTTCAAGTACTCACAGATTAAATACAGAACATTTTATAACCTCATTATGTCTCATTTCTCTGGCAGTATTTTCATGCTATCTGGGTTATCCCAGCCTCCTAGATGTCCAAGCTATTACTATTCATCTTGTTTGAAAGAAAAATATGTAAGCATACATTCTTTGTATTTGCAGTCCTTGTACAAAGGAGCACCTTTGGGCAGGCACTCCCCAGTGATCTTGCAGCCCTGGTGGTACCCAGACACCTAGCAGATATAAGCCAGCTGCAAGCCTGCCCTTCTCAGTGCTGCTTGTGCATTTCTTGTCCTTGAGCGCAGGGAGCAGAGCTCTGTGCTTTACCCAGCTGCCTGGAAATATCTGCAGATTTTGCTTTACAGTATCTGAGTTTCACCTCTGTGGTAAGAAGGAAAGCATTCTCACAGTTTAGCTGAAGTATTTTAGAGATGCATAGCATACAGCAAAGCCAAAAGGACCTGCTCTCCAAAAATGCCTGTTCACATTAGCTGTACGTGAACTATTTTTTGAGTATTCAAATCCTGAAACATTACTGAATTTCTTTTCTCATTAGCTTTCTGGAAGAATGTCCATGATTCAAACATTTATATTTGATATAAGAAGTGAAGGAAGAAGGCTAAGTGTGGGGTAGAATAGGATAAAGAACTATTATACCTCCTTACCTTTAGACTGCCTGCTTAACTTTAGTTGATTCCAATAAAGATAAAGAATTTCACAGTCAGTCTTGACTCTATGAACTGACTGTAGAAAAAAATCATGTCAGTGCTCTGAGACTTAATATGTTGGTAAATATTAATAAGCTATAATTGATTAGTGAAACATCTCCTTGGAAGAGCTGGAGTGCTTTGGATGCATAGGAACTAAACAAGCTATAGGGCAGAGCTATTCCATAGCACCCTGATGGAATAGCTGTGGAAGAATCAAAGCCGTGTAAGTATTTCCTAGGCAGTGCTCACTGTGGGCATGCGAGAAATGGTTTTTGTAAGAAATTTTCATTATCAGTAATGCATACTGTTGAGGATTTTCTGCTGGCTGCTGTTGCAAGAGAGGATGATGTGAGCTGCGGGCCAAGTAGGGATGTCTCTGCGACATCAGCCCTGCCTTGGCTTTATCCCAGCTGCTTTGAGACAGCCTTTGTGTGAAAAGGTGCCTCTTGGTCCATTGTGAAAACCTCAGCTCCTAGCCAAGAAAAATACCTGGAATATGTTCTACGCTGTTTGGTTTCCCATTAAGAATTGCATGAGCAGTCTCCTAAAGTATGTTTTGCTGAGATTAATGCTTATTTTCCTCTCTGGAACTGCAGATGTAACAAAGCCAGAGGCCCCCGAGCAGGGACTGCCAGAGTGAGTCCTGTTGCCACCAGCGTGACACCCTCCCTCAGAGCACAGCCCATGCTCTGCTCAGCCTCTCCAGCCCCAGGGATGTGTCATTTCTTCAGTCTTAAGATGCCTTCGCTTATCCCTTTTTGGAAACTCTTCTTTCTTTGTCAAGTAAAACAAATGCCAAGCATGGGTCAAAATGCTGCAAATCAATAACAGCAGTCATACCAAATTTGCTAACGCCATTTTGTAACATACCTCTGAGTTCAGAAGGCAGTGAAACAGGAACATGAAAAACCCCTGAAAACAGAAAAAAGAGTCAAGGGTAAAGAATGGCTGTGAAGAATGACATACTGTAATGTATTTCTCACAGCATGGTATAACTATAAACACTGAAAAGTGGGATAAGTGTTGCCCACCGTTAAACTGGAGAAACATGCCACGTTAGGTTCCTATGCAGCTTGCCTGGACCTTTTCATGTCAAACACTGCTTCCTAAACTCTGGGGCTCTGCCGGAAAAAAATCTGGTAGAAAATAAGGCAGAATTCTTGTTGTGAGTTATATTTTGACTGTGCCTGAAAACGTAGAGGCTGAAGGAAATGCTTCAGAGAACTTCCCCGATGATTTTTATAGAGTTTGTTTTCTTTTTGATGAAAATTTACCCTTTTCTAAGGAGTCCATCACAAGCACTGTGTTGCCGTCTTTCTGTGACCATAGCAGTATTTGTCCCTGAGGTAGCAGAGGATTTATAAAAGTTAGCATTTCCTTTCACTTTGTAATCATTATTTGGGAAAGAACTCACCTATAGATTTATACCTCTGCTGGAGGCTGTGTTTAAAGCTAGGCCGATGCTTGCATTCTTTCCCAAACAGAACTCTTTTTCTAGATCAGTGTCTTAAGAAGGCACGTGCTGCTTTCTGCAGCGTGCAGAACAGATTCCTTTTTTGCTGCACTGTTCCCAGCAACTTCTGTTTGTTTTCAGTTATTCTTGGTAACGAAGCCTCAAACTGGCGCAGAAATTTTGTTCTAGT
The DNA here is from genome assembly GCA_002909625.1 of Bambusicola thoracicus. NCBI lineage: Eukaryota > Metazoa > Chordata > Aves > Galliformes > Phasianidae > Bambusicola > Bambusicola thoracicus. The sequence goes on along the minus strand of PPHD01009914.1, from coordinate 7,825 downwards.
AAATTTACAAGAAGAATCTTGCCTTTACCTTTAAGAATCCTGCCTGTGATACCTACTGCTAGAAGAGCAATGTGTTTCTCTAGCTTACTGTCTCATTTATTTCGCTATTGCTACTGGAAACACTAAGGAATGGGATGAAAGTTCTCTTCATACAGAGATTAAATATTTGGCAGCACTGTGTGGTCAGCACACACTTAAAAGACACAGGAATGAATAGAAAAATCCAATAATTGAAAGCATGTGAAAACATTACTAATGATCTATGTATTGCATCTCAACAGCAGTTCAGTAGCCACAACCTTTCCAACCAGGTACTTACTTGTAGTGAATTGAAAACAGCAAACATATACTGAAATATTAATGTGTGGGCATTGATGGCCAGAATCCCAAAGATCCACGAGCTTCCCAGGATTGGTAAGAGAACTGCAACAGCTTTAGCTGTTAGTCTGAAAGAGAAAATAATGAAGGAAAATGTGATGAGATAGTTAAACAGATTTCAGGCCACATGCCAGGGAATTTATCAATTATTTCTTGGTAGAAAGGTAGTGTCTGTGTAACTCTCTTTGCCATAAAATTCCTTCAGCAGGCTGGTCTCTTAGTTACTCATTGCTCATCTATAGGAACGGGGATAACAGAAGCTTGATATCACATGGGATAAATACAGATTGAGAGAGTCAGTGGCAGAGGGTGCCAGGGAAGGGATGGAGAGATTTCCTATAGCTACTGTAGTTGTACCTTCAGTTTACAGTGATGTACAATCATCTCTTCAGTGAGGAACAATAAGCGTAAGGGTCAAATGAAGAGGGCCAAAACTGAGAACAAGGGCAGTATCACATGGAAAAGAATAAAACCATTATGTAGTATATCCAAAGTACGTTTGCTTGCTAGCAAACGTACTTTGTATTGCTCTTCTGGAAAGTGACTTGGGACTTTTTATCACCACAAATGGAATGAAACACTATCTACCTCTGCCAAATGCAAATCCTGTAACACCACGGTATTATTCTGCTTCCTCTCTGTTTTGTCAGAGTTGATTCTGAGAAATGTATGCCAAATAATGAAATAACTTGTGTTTCTTGGAGGTGTCTCCTGATACACGTTCACTCTGCTTAGCTTGGAGTATTTGGCAGATCTTCAGTAAAAGACGATAAGACAGCTGAAAATGTAATAGCACTGAGAAAATGAGAGGGATTTTTGGTTTTGCCTTAATGAGCTGTTCCTGGGATGTTTGTTATAGTGGAAGATTAAAAGAAACTGAAGAAACCGTAGTATTCCAGAGACATATATGATCACAGAAAGCTTTCTGCAGCAGCTGAATTCTGAGGATCCAATTCTATATAATTTGGTTTTTGCATGTGTTTTCTGCTTTCTTATAAACACTGCAAATCTCTTTCTCTACAACAGAATACTACTCACCAACTTCCAAGAAAGTCAGGCTCAACTAATGAAATTTGGTTCACTAAATTAGTGCTTATCCTACACAATTGTCTTCTCCTTATGAAGCCCTCAGGGCATCACCTCTGATTGGTACTAATGAATTGCACTAAAGTATTGTACTTTTTTGTCTGCATACACCCTGTAATATTGACTGCAGGAGTACTGTAGTAATATCCCTACATAATGTTTCTAGTGTATTCACAGACAAATGAGAAGACAATAGGGTTGTGCTATGGAAGTCCGTGCTAGAGGATGTTACAGAAGTCCAATGCATCCCATAAATTCACAGAAGACAGTTCTGTTGTGGATTGTTCAACAGTTCAGGGGCAGCTGCTGGTGCAGAAAGTCCCAAATCTTTTGTATGCAGAAAGATGGGAGTTTGTATTCAGAGAAGAATCACTTTGCTTGACTTTCACAGTAGGAATCTGTGGTTGGACCAGTGGTCCATCCAGTTTAATGCAAGATGGCAGTCCTTCTGTTCTTAGTGTAATCCATCTGTTTTTAGATTAAGACAATAAACACCTTTGTTACTGTTTGCATCAACTGAGCCAGTAAAGGCAGGTATGAGATAGAGCAGGGCCGAGTGGCTCACAATGGAGTTGTTATTAAGTTGTCTCTCACTTTTTCCCAGTAAATGCCATACACCTCATTCACAGCACTGAGCAACCCAAAAGCACTTGTGATCTCTGTCCACTCTGCAAGCTCTCAAAGCTCCTCACGGATCCCACAGGGCAAAACATGTTTGCTGTCAAAACACTACTAAATAGACAGCCTGGTGCTATTCTGCCTGTCAAGGATGAAGAGATGTGTAAAGAACCTTTGCACACCCAGGCATCACACTTTCAGTGACAGCTATCAAAGGACAAACTCTTCCTCTGCAGCAGCTGAGTACAGTGTTGGTGGCACGAAATAGAAAGCGTGGGGAAGAAAACTGTCCCTGCTTGCAAGGCAGATAGATCTAACCTCTACCACAGTGCTTATAAGCATGTACTTAGCTCCTGTTTTAGCCCATAGGATTTAAGCAAATTCTTACAGTTAAATATGTGTTTAAAGTATTTTGTGAATTTAGTCTATGATAAAATTAGAGATAAAGAAGGCAAGAGAGCAGTAAAGGGAGCACAGAAAGGTAGAATCTAAAAGTCTGTCCAAGCTCACATAAGCTCAGTTTCTCAGAATTAGCAGATTTTTATTTATCTGGAAACCTATACAGAGTAGAAAGTTGTTTCAGGGAGATTAATGTTGTATATGTGCCATTTAGCCCCTCACACAAGCTAAAGTAGAGGTTTGGGATACAAGTGCACAGAACTGCATAACAAGCAATCACTTGTAACAAACATAAGACAAATAAGATTGTTTCAATTCAGTGAAGAAATCTTTTAATTAAATACTTAGATCCAAGACATATTGTTCATTTCAGTGACCTGAGCACACATTTCATTATATCCTTTATTAAAAATCTGTGTTGAAATACTGCATAGCCTTCAGTTTTATAGGGAAATCTGGGACGGGGAAGAATCAGAGATCTATTTTTTCCCTGTATTGATAAGTATCTTAATGTCCTTGGCCATGACTGTTTCTGCACAATTTAATTTTATTCTGCAAAGAGTTTGTTCAGCCAGAATAATGGAAAAATACAATGAAGCCTGAGTTCTCTTATTTAATTACAATATGCATTTTAAAAGATACCATTTTAAAGCAAGTAAGCGATAGAAGCTTGTTTTCATGAATCAAGGATGCTTTCCTTTTCTCTGTTAAGATTTAAATTCATCGCCTCACCTGCAACAGAAGGCACATGCTCTACCAGGGAGCTGCCACAGACCACCTCTAGCAACAAATGTTGTGCAGAAAGATCTGTGTAGTCTTACACAGCCCTCGTGTCCTCAGGAAAGTGCATCTTCACAGAACTCAGAGCAGACAGAGGGAGGAGAATGCATGAGCACACAGAGGATGGGGTAGCTACATTCAGTCTCTATGATGGTTTAGAAGTCCCCTGTAGCTCAATACAGCAGGTGATCAGTATGCCCAGCACAGCTACATTTGTAAAATGCTCTTCATTACAAATCACCTTTTTTTTCCTCTTTCATTCTCAGACTCTCCATTTTTATAAAACTTGCAATTCAGAATAGAAGTTCCCCTAGCTGCTTTATTGCTAGAAACAAGTTTTCATTTTGTCTTTTTGAGTTTTAGCATTAACAGCTTCATTCATTGTGGTCTGGGGGACAACAGAGTTAGGTTCTCAATGTCTGTGTTCTTAAAACCAATCCTACTGTTTGGATTTTCAAGAACTTTTAATATCACAAATGCCGTGAATATTAAAAACAAACAAACAAACAAGAAACCCACTAATATTGATTAAACTCCACTCACTTTTAAGCACAGAGTTCAGCAAGAATACATCGCTAAAATGAAAACAAAATACAGATATATGGGATTTTTCTTGCACGTGTATGCATGTTTTGTGATTATCCATTTAGAAATGCAGCAGAGGGTAAAATTCACTTAAGAGCACCTAACAGTTACTTCTGCCTGCAAATCAAGATCTCACCAGGCCTTTTTTTATTTTCTTAACTGTTTACCTGCTCTGAATGTACGCACTGTTAGTTCAAGGTGTTTGTGAGCTTCACTCACCAAGCAAAGGAGTCAGTTCTGTTCTTCCTACTCTTTCATTTTCTCCCACTTACCCCTCCCCTCCCCATCCTTATTTCATTTTGTCTTTGAACTTCAAAAAAATAAAATAATAAATGTAAAATGCTGTGTCAGAATACCACTAAGGCTGCAAGGTTAAAAATCACTGAAAAATCCCTAAGAAATACAAAAGCTAATGTTCCAGTAGGAACATTAATTCCATCACACTGCACAGACTTTATTTTTTTTATGCCCATTTTTCTCTGCTACATGAATATTTCAGTAGATTAGCTCTAGTACACCAAGATATAGAGCGCAATCTAATACATGTTGTTTGAAGAAGGAATACTGCATGGCTTCAACTGTGCAACATTTAAAACAAATTTCACTTCCATCGTTCATCATTTGAGTTGTATGCCGTCTGTGAAATTGGTGACATGAAGAACCAGGACAGTGGGGCAGAGGCAGGTGTTACTCTGGAGATACTGGGGTGTAGTTCAGACAGGGCTCCATAAACCTTGATAAAATCTTTCTTTGTCCTTGTGCCCTAAATGTGTTGGAAAACAGAATGGCCTTTTCTCTAAATCTCTCCTGCGTGCCCTTCTCGTGCCTTGGCTTTTGAAATTAGAAGCAACACAGCAGCTTGTTTTTCACACCTGCTTTTCAAAGTTCAGATATTGTTACTCTTCTGCAGTCCAATATTGTAAAGTTTTGTGAGTTTTCTGTGTCTCTGTGTCTGTGCACACTGAGTGATCAGCACTGGGATTAATCAATTAAGAACAAAGCAAAATTAGCACAAAAGATTTATTTTATCCTACTGTTACTTCCTTTAGCCAGAGTGGTTTTAGTTATGTACCTGTTATTATTTCATAGTATAGAAAACATCTATTAAACACAAAAAACTTAAGTCTGATTAAATGTTTATGTTCGGTGTATATGGAATAGCCCTTGAGATATCCTATCTATCAATCATGCTACTGCTAGTGTGGTTTCTGACTCTGGTGCTGTTTTACCAGCGTCTGCAGCTGGACTCGGCAAGAGCTATTCTGGTGTGACTTGATTTCCTTATAATTTTCATGGCTGTTTATTGCAAAGCGAAAGCATCACCAAACTGGTACAGCATAGTACCCATCCTGCCATCCCATCTGCAGTCCTGACCTGTGCACTAATCAGTGCTTAGATGAAAAGGAAGTCTTCTGAGTTGGATAATTATTGTAGCTGTACAGAAGTGCTGGTGTGTGGGTTTCAGTGCCTCTGAGACATATTTTATTCACCAACATCACATAAAGTCATTGCACTGTTAGTAAAGTTTCTGTGAATGTTTTTCCAAGAGCAGAGGTGGACCTCATAGTTTTATTGTATTTGCAATTGGTTTGGAACAGCTCTGCTCAATTGAGATTGCTCCCTTCACCTTATTTAATCTCTGCCCTTTTCTGCTATTGCCCTGAGCACACTGTCGATATCTTATACCAGTGCAGAAGAACTACACTGACAGCTACAAGAAAGGAATTTCACTGCTTGCAGAAGGAAAATTTTATTACTTCTGTGAAGGGGACCCCTAATTCACAAATCAATTTTATTGGCTCTATATGAAGAACTAATCCTTTTAACGCTCTGATATCCACTTTTCACCGACGATGCCTGCTGAAGTAAGAATTAAATTCAGACCCATAAACAACATTATATAATAGTGGAGGAAACACTGTCTATAAAAGCAAAAAAACTTTCACAACAATCCATCAAAATTGTTACCCTGACAAATAGGCCTTTTAACTGAAATTTCCCTCTTGTTCTTAAACTCTTTGCTAGCCACTGTCAGCAATATCTTTTATATAAAAAATAAATGACTCCACGAGCCTATAACTAACATTTTAGACCAATGCTGAAAAAGGTTGAATTCAGCCTCAGTTTCCCATTTGTTACAGCTAGACAGAGAAGATACAGCTAGTGAAAAGCACTGTAGAAAAGATCTAACTGTAACAGCAACTGTCCTGTGAGTGAGAAGGGGAGAGAGTTCCTCCTCTCCTGTTACTCTCCATATACAACACACAGACGTCTTGCCACTGACCCCCACAAGAAGGCAGTTCCCACCAAAGCAGAGGGGCTTCTTGTAAGTCTTCCCAGAAGGTAAAACTACCTCAGCATCCCATACATCTGGTAAATAAGGAAAGTTCCACCTTTTGAGTCATCTGCCTATAGCCCTGGGTTAACCACAAGACTTAAGGCAGTCTTGTTCCCACTCCATCACCGTGGATGGAGCCCTGGTTCTCTCCTATGCTCTGTTCTGCAGTCTTTTCAGACACTCACTTTGCTCTTCTCACTGGAGGTACCAGTTTGTTAGGAGGAGTTATCCTTGTCCTTTGGTACCTGAGCCCCCTCCTTCAAACAGATTGAGAGTTAAGCTCTTGTGTTTCATGGGTGGTGCCCCATTCACTGGCTAGGCCAGTAGATGCAGCATTGGCTCAGAATACAGTCTTCTGACTATGACACTGCGGTTCCCTTTTTTCCCAGATCATTTTGACTCCCTGCTTGCTGCTCACTCTTTTCTATTGAACCTGCTCTGCTTATACTGAATAATTAAATATTCACTGGGTCAGAGAGATTAGTTGTGAGGCACCTACTCGAGAGAGAAGTCCTACCTAATCTTTGCTTTATTAATATTTCCTATTTGATATTAAATATTCAGTGGAGCAGGGAAATTCAAGTCTCCCTTCAAAGCCTCATGAAACCTGACAAAGCTACAGGCATGGCCAGAAACGGAGGTGCCTCAGGAACTTCAGTGCTGAGAAGGCAGTCGCAGGGGCTGGCAGCATTGACTTTTGGCTTCAGCCCTAAACTAGGGATTTAGGAACCTATGCCTTGCTAAGGCCTCTCACAGATCAAATCCTAGGATCATGTCCTGATCCTAACATTACAAAAGAAAAATAATACTTGCCAAAGAAAGTAACAAGCACTTAACTTAAACACATCCTTCTCTTCAATTCAAGCCATTAAAATAATATAGGGAATTAAAATGTAATACCCTTGCAAGCTGGATTTTCAGGGGTGAAGACTTCCTCAGGAGAACTGTGTTTGCAGAGGGATTTTTCCAATTTATCTAGAATACACTTCTCAATACTTCTTACAGTAACTCCCCAAGACAGCATTCCCTGTTTCTTGGTCCCCAAATCCAATATTAAAGCTAATTTTTCACTGAATTTTGCCATTGAGTCATCAAAGAAAATTATAACAAGTTATTCTCAAAGCAGAAGAGGGTTCCACATCCAGCTGAGGAATACTTATAATTTGTTATGGAAGAGGAGATGAAAATACTACCTGTGCTGTGAGGCTTTGCACCACAGGATACCCTGCAGTATTCGTGTATTCACGTATTCATTTCCAAGAAACAGCCAAAAGCTCCTTTGTTCCTACTGAAGTTGGTGTGTCTTCTAAAGGTGACTGGGCGGTTTACCTAGTTACCAGTCTTGCTGCTTTAATTAAAACTCTGTATTTGTGTCCATGTATGCTGCCCTTCCTGCTTTGTTTGTACTGAAGCATCCCTTGAACCTCAGGAAGAGCCCCAGTGTAACTGAGGATATATTTTCCCCTTTATCCCATAACAACCTCTAATACAGCAAGCAGCATAAAAATTTCTGGTTAGTTGATGTGCAGAGTACCATCACACACTAGCAACTGTACAATCCTGCTGCATATGATCATTTATACTGACCATCAATGGATTTTTTTATTTTTTTCCCCCAAAACTAAGTAGAGTAAAGGGTTT
>PPHD01009913.1:0-20159 GCA_002909625.1 Bambusicola thoracicus | reverse complement strand
TCTGAGGTTGGGTTAGTTCTTGCACTGAATCTGTACACAGCCACGTGATGTCTTCCTGCCTGCCACCCCCTCAGTACAGCCAAACTCAGGCCAGGTCTTCAGAGTTTCAAATTGTCTGGTATCTGCTGAAACCCACTACCCTGATGGCCGTCACTTGTACAGGATTAATGAACAAAGATACCATTGTTATGCATGCTAGCTATCCACTTCATCCCATAAGAGGCTTTTCTTTCTTCCGGAGTTATTTAGGAGTTTGTGAGTTGCTTTGCCATGTTGGTTAGGTAATGAAAGGGTATAGAAAACAGCCTGAGACCTGATACTGGAGCCGTGTAATTATTTCTGATATTAAGAGATCTTTTAAGTTGGATTTTTTTTTAATTATTATTATTATTATTTCTGCAATGATAATTGCATCTGAGTGTTTACCTTTCAGCCTTACCCCACTTTTAACAAACTAAAAAGAAGGATGCAGGATTTATAAGGGGAAAAGAGCGTAATAAGGTTTTTAGACCCCTTTGCAGCTATGGGAATGATTCTAAAAGCATAGGACACAGATGCTTGTAGTTAGCCTGAGTGACTGTTAGAGCTTGTTTACATTCTGTTGTTTCTTTTTGCGGGGCTGAATATCATGTAGCAAGCACACTGCAGCACAAGGCTATGGTCTGACAGAGACCTTTTTATGCAGCAGATTCAATTCCATATTAATGGCTAACACAGCTTGTGTAGGAACATACACCTTTAAATTCCAAATACATCTCTACTTTCATTTAACCGTAGCAAAACAGAAGATCAGATAACTCTCAAGCCAGACAAGAGCACTCCAGGTACCAGAGGCCATGTGTTTCCCACCAGATAATTGAAATCCTCACTGTGGGCTGGGGTGAGAGCCAACCTCTCTGCTAGGAATTATTAGGAGCAAGATATCAGTGTTGATCTACAAATGTACGTTAGAAATAACAGTGATTTCTACAATACAGATAATACTACTCCATATATCCACTTAAAGGGGAGAGCTGAGTAAAGCTTTAAGCTTTACCCTGCATTCCCGTAAGCCTATCTGGTGTTCACCCTGGATTGCAAAGGGAAACATCCCAAACATCACAACAGCATCAATCAGAAAATGTTTCCTGCAGTGTGGAACCCCAGGAAGAAGTCAAGGTTTTCTTTTTCCTTCATGAGTTTCCTATACCTTGAGACAGATCAAAGTTATTAAACATAGAAATATACTTCTGCACTGTTACTAAAACACAGTCTGACTTCCATTCTTAAGAAAAAAAATAAATAAAAAGGCATATCTGACGCTGGGAAATTTCCTAGAAGGAATTCCACTATCTGAAAATCCACACATCTGAAATCTGGGGAGAAAAATTATATGTTTTCATCTTCAGCTGTCGCTTTAATTAAAATGCCCTATTGCTCTGCTGAACAAGACTCCTGTACCTTGTCACTTGCTTTGCTCTGGATTCCAGTTGCACACTTCTGCAACTGCAAAGAGATGGAGTGTGTGAAGAGGCCAGCAACAGCCTGCATAACCTGCAGGTGCACTGTGAAGGCACACAGCTATTTAATTTGCAGGAAAATACAGCCGAGCACAGGGCTGATCACTCAGATTTCGTCACTGAAGAGCAGAAGCTATTCTAGACACTGACCAGTAGGAAGCAAAGGGTAAAGGAGGCCTCCAAGTAGAGAAAAAAAAGCAGATTGTGTGTCTAAACAGGGGTGAAAATGAGCTGTGATCCATCAGGAGAGAGAGTCTGGCACTTGCCTCACCTTCGCCGTGCTGTTTCCTCTCCTGCTGCTTGAAGATAGCCAAGAGCTTCCTTTTTAATCAAGGACCATTGGAAAGTACCAGCGGGCTCCCACTCACAACGCGTTGATTGGCTTCCAACCGCAGTGACAATTGCATCCTGTAATCAAAATAGCAATCATTAATGGCACAATTATTCCCCCCCCTCCCAACACGCATGCACGCACTCTTGTACCACTGAGTAATGACTCCAAAATGCAGACTACAAACAATGTAAAATGCCTGGCTCTGGGAAAGCTGCGCATCCCTGGCCTCACAACGGGCAGCCTGGGGTTTCTGGAGCACCAGGCACTGCAGGAGAGCAGGTGTTGATGGCAGCCTGCGGATCCAGGGCGTGACTGGAAATCTAAAGGAATTGAGATGGGAATCCAAGTTAATGGAATTGTTTTCAGGCAGCATCCTGCCCTGCATACACACCAGCATCCCTCCACAGGTGTCGTTCCCTCTGGCAGTTTCCCTTCCCCTGCTGGTGGTGTCCTGAGGCCATTGGAAAGATATACTTTTGTAGGTGACTGATTTTCTGACTGCTATGACTACAGAATTGAGGCATGTTATTCTGGAGATGCCTACTTGTGCTCTCAGCTTTTCCTTTTTGTCTTACTTCCTGACCTTTCTGCTCCCTGTTACTTCATGTAACCCTCAACAGGTTGGCCGTGAGCCAGCAGTGTGCCCTTGTGGCCGAGAAGGCCAGTGGTATCCCAGGGTGCATTAAAGAGATCATGGCCAGCAGGTCGAGGGAAGTGATCCTCCCCCTCTACTCTGCCCTGATGAGACCACATCTGGAATACTGTGTACAGTTCTGGCTTCCCCAGTTCAAAAAAGACAGGAATCTCCTAGAAAGAATCTAGTGGAGGGTGACAAAGACGATTAAGGGTCTAGAGCATCTCTCATACGAGGAAAGGCTGGGAGACGTAGGACTGTCAGCATGGAGAAGAGAAGGCTGAGAGGGGATCTTATCAACATTTATGAACATCTGAAGGATGGGAATCAGGTGGGTGGAGCCAAGATCTTTTCGTTGAAGTGCAGTGACAGGACAAGGACACCATTTCCAGTACAGACACATACTGGAATACTGGAAGTTCCATGGGAACATCAAGAAAAACTTCTTTACTTTGGTGTGATAGAGCACTGAAACAGGCTGCCCAGAGAGGCTCCTCCTCTGGAGATACTCAGAACCTGCCTGCATGTTTGCCTGGGGAACCTGCTTTAGCAGCTGGGTTGGACTTGACAATCTGCAAAGATCCCTTCCAACCCCTACAATTCTGTGATTCCATGATTGCTACATAGACTCTTCCCTGTTTACACCCCCACACATAAGCAGGATCTCTTCTCCCACCCTGGACCACGTGCTATCTTCTTTGGGTATCCTCCTCCATCAGTGGCTCAGGACTCTGCTATTTTAGCCTTTTCCCCACCTTTTGAGAGTGAAATACATTTCCACAGAAGCACATTCAACTGAACGATGAATTCTTTTAACTTGCAAAGCAGAAGAAAAACAGAGGTATTAAAGAATCAACTAGCTGTCACCTTGTCTTTTCAATCTGAATCTGTGCTGGGTGCACAACGTACTTCACAGTTTACTATAAAGACAGTAGTTGTTTTAAAAAGGGAGTACATAAAATGCGTATGGATTTTACAGTGGCTTGTATTTGATGAAATAAAAATTTAAAAGAACTTTCTTGCCAGCCACTAACTTTTTTTTTTTAATGTGTTTTCATTTCATTCTTGTATTATTTCACTTTAACAATATTTACAGCGAAGGTTAATTTTCAAAAGTTGATGTTTTAACACAAAGAGGTTGCAAAGTAATGCTCTGAAATGTCAAAGAAGAAAACTGCTGACAGACCCAAAATCCCCTTCTAGTTTCTTTCTCCTCACCAAAGATGCACTCTGAGCTGAATCCTATTGCGTGCATAAATCTCACCCCTCTAATTTTCAGTTTAGATTTTCAGTTTTACTCCTTAGAACTGCCATTAATTCCTAGCATTTACGCCATTTTTTCTCCCTTTGTAAGGATCCTTAAACAGACTTGAGGAAACCAAAGTCTGTTGGAGTCCAGCTTAGAGCAATTAATGTATTTTTTATAAATACAAATTGGACCTGTTTGTGGAGCAGAGAAGTTCTCACAAGCAGAAGATTCCATTTCCAGTAGGCATGGGTCTTTCCACTTAGGGTCTTCCATATAAGTTTGGTACCTTTGGTGTGAATGTGAGAGCAACCGACTGCATGTTGAATCAACAGATTTTCTTTGCTGACCTGTGAAGATGGAATTGGAACATACAGATAGACAGAAAACGATTTCAATACAGCGTGTAGATAACTAGAGGGCATGAATCCATGGCTGCAACACTTAACCAGCACTGAACCAGCTTTATATACACCTGTATAGAAAAATAGGAAGAAATAATTCTCCTTTTTCCTTTCCTCGGAAATATCAAAGCACGTCCCAGCTCTAGAGTGAGATGGAGAGTTTATGAAATGTTACTCATGAATAAATCTTTGAACAATAAATTCATGGATTCTGTTATTCTGCAAAGCATTTTGTGGAAATGCTCCCGAGCATCATATTTTGGTTCTCTCTTTCCCTCCTTGCCTGATTTGTAGATGCCTACTGGTATAGAAGGTACTTCATAAAGTAATCGGTACAAGATGCAAACATGGGTCCCTCATCTTGGGAAATGTATTTTTTGTCATGCTGCATCAGACTGACTTATTAGCAAATCATTAGCAACAAGTAAATCTCAAGAGTTAGGAATTTCATTTGTTTCATTCCAGATAAATATTTGTTTGTCTTTAGTACTTTTCTCTGGACTTATCCCAGTATATTTGGTCTGGAAATCAGACTGAGGATTTGGGAGTCTGAATCAGCTTGACAGATCCCACAAACAAAATGTGGAATAATGCAGTGATGCCCAGTGGCTGCACTTGGCAGGTTGTCAATGCATGATGGGATTGGATTTAGGATCTACAGTGGAAGAAAGTAAGAAGAGATAAACTTGTTTGTACCAACAGGAACAGCGCATGCAGCCTCATTAGGTCCAATTGCATTTTCCTCAAGGATCATTTGCACCTCATGGTCATTTGAAGTCAGTTTGAGGATTGCTTTTATTGCCAGAGAGAGGCAAAGCAACCCTGGTGCTGAGAACCAGCCCCATGGCTCACCCATACCTGCACAGGGACAGCAAGGCAGGGTTCTCGGCAGGACACGGACACCTCCCTTCCACCCACATCTTCTCCTCCACCAGGCAGTGCTGCTTATGGCCATGGGTGCTTTGCTTCCAAGCGAGACAAGCGCAGGAAAACCCAAATGAACTATTCAAACCTCTGTAACAATTCAGGTCAATTTTAAGAGGCTCTTTTGTCACAGCTTACCCAGCCGCCTTTACAGCCTTGCAGCAGAAAGGAAGACCTAAGGTTTAAGAAAAGGAAAAGTCTTTCCCTGCTTGATTTTATTAATAAGTACTTTTTTTTTCTTTTTCCAGGCATAGACACTTTTTATTGTTAACTACTTCTGACCTATATCAGAGATTTCAGCCAACAATGGCTATCAAGCAGGGCACACACCAGCTCTCAAAGAGCATAACAGCTCCCTAAGCCACAATTTTCCAGCAGCTGGGCCAGTGGAAAGAAGGCCAACAACTTCACAAAAACAAACAGCATCTTGCAGAGGCTTTGCCTTAAGGGGAACGGCATGCTGTTACAGCCGCTTCAGTCCACAGGGTCCAAGGCAATTCCCAGGGCAGGAAAATAAATAGATAAATAAATTGGCTGGTTCCTCTACTTTGTAAACAGACACAAAAGCACAAACATGTGCATTGCCGCCTCTTCTTAAAGTGCTTTATTATTAACTGGAAATAGCAGCCAGATCCATCATGTTCAGCATGCCCCACATCACCGCTTCACTAAACACCACAGATTATTTCCCTATAATTGCCTTCCTGAGCTGTCTAGCGGCTTCTATTCATTTCCATTAAGGCTCAGGAGAATGAGATCATTTAATATTTCTCCATTCTCCCTTTATATTTCCCCCATTTTTGTAAATTTGGCAATTACGTGCTCACTCCATCCCCTCAGTTACACAAGTTCAAGTGCCGTGCTTGATGCTGCAGTAGAACAGCTGAAACAACAGCAAAGACTGAAATTTTCACTGTATGAGCTTTCCCCCTTCACCTCAGAGGGACATCTATTTGTGCCCAACCAAACGAGGCACACAACAGCCACAACTGTGCTCGCTTTGCACAGAACAGCCCTATGGGCCAGTGGTGGGGAGTGAAGGAACCTGCAGGAGAATGTAGGCCAGCGTCACCCAGGAACCAACACCGAATGTATGAGTTTGTGTTCAAGAAACGTGTCGATGTTGTACTGAGGGACGTGGTTTAATGGGAAATATTGTTGATAGGTGGATGGTTGGACTGGATCATCCTGGAGGCCTTTTCCAACTTCGGTGATTCTATGATTATATTATCCTAAGTCCTCTTTTTGGCTCTGGTGGCTGCAGAACTCCACCTGCTCACATGGCCGGGAACACTTGGATTGACATTGGGTTTGATGCCAGCATCACCTCCTCACAGAAACACACAGATTAAGTGAGCAATCCTACCACTGGCCACACACACATCACAGAATTTCTGCCAGCCTGGAAGGATTGTGGTGGCTGCGTTACAGTGTCAGAGCTGGCTTTGTCTCCACACAGACACCGACATTCTGCTTTTGAGAACAGGACCCAAAATGCCCCGTTGCCATTCCTGTTCCTTTCCTTCATTTTCTGCACACGAGTTTTTTAATTCCATTTTTTTTTTTTCATTCTGATAACTGGTAATCTCATAAAAGAGCCATCAGATATTTCAAATCTCTCCTGTTCTGGCAATTATTGCCCTTTGATGCAGTAATCTTTTGATGTTGCCACAACCTCATTTTTTCCATTCACTCCGCATTGCCCTCACTGTCAGAGCCTGTCCTGATGCGACCCCATGCTCCCCCAACAAGGGCAGGAGCTTGGCAGGGTCAGGTTGGGCTTCTCCTTCCCACCCTCTGCATGTGACAGAGCCAGGTCAAACCCAGGCACACATACCCCTAATCTCTGCCATCCCAGGGAGCCAGCTGGGAGGTATCAAGAAGTCAAAGCCCAATAAAAGCATGCTGGGATAGCTTGGAGAACCCCACAGCATTCTGAGGATCTCCATTACTGCAGAAATGCATGGTCCATATTAACAGTTCCACGGGGATAAGAGCAGCAAAACTTTGTGCTTCTTTTTTATATATATAAAAGAAGGCAGAGAAGAGAAAATGTGAGCACCATGAAGGACAACTCATACAGCAGAGGGATTTTTGTATGATTTGCCACCAAAAATAATTAATAAAAATAAATGGCCTAACACGGTCTTATGCAACACTTGGCAAGCTCCTAATTTTGACTTCAATGGAATGTGATTTACATCAGCTGGATGCCTGTCACTATAAAGACATAGATCTGACAGAGAATTATCAGTTTGCCTGTGCTTAAAATACTCTGGGGATGAGGAGGAATTCAGGTAGAACAGAGCTGAAGCATTAAACTGCCTCTTTGAAGCTCCAGAACAGAAAGCCACCCTCTAAGGGCAGAGCTGCACATCATTTGGGAAGCAGCTGAGTGAAGCATCCAGGAGATTCCCTTGGCTTCAGGTCACTAACAGAGGTGGAAAGGCATTATTTAACTTAATCCAGGTCCTTACATAGAGGTGGGGGTCTGCCCTCTGTACTCCAGACCACCTGGATCACTTCTCAGCAGAGAAGGAACATCACTTCCCAAGGGTAGACAAGAAGGAAGCAGAACAAGACAAAGATACAGGAGAGGGCACAGTGGTATTTATCAACATGTTTGCTAGAGAGAAGAAAAGCAAGATGCATTCACAGAGCAAATGACATGGAGACATGGCAAATCCAACTCAGGGGCTGCCCCAGGACCCCCAGTAATTGCAACAGTGAGCTGTGCAGCTGCATGGAATCATGACAATGGACCTTGGTGGCCCTTGAAGGCCATCTCCAGCCCTGCAGCAGGACTCCCACCCACAGAGTCTGGGACCTCTGCAAATCACCATATTGTTTCCTATGGGGGGGGTAAATGGGCTCAGGAGATGCAGGAGATTTAAAAAGGCTGGAAATGTTCCAGTTGCCCCATGGATACAGTGGGAAAAAAAACACACAAAAAAACATGACCAGCACATCAGGACAGTGATGTTGCCCAGGATCTGCTAAAACCCAAGAAATAGCTCTGAGAGGCATTAAGGAGCTTCCTTCCCTCAGGTCAGGGCAGGCTGAAATGTGGACATGCAGTTTGCCTGTGCTCCTGGCCCACATCACACAGCATCCCCAGCTCTGGTCAAAGCGGCGAACTGAGGAAGGGGAAAGGTCACTCCTGCATCACACTCCAGAGCTTCACAGCTCCACAATCCTCTGTGTCTCCAGTACACAGGATGCTTGCTACAGCTGTCTGACCACTGAAGCTTCCTCACAGCTGGAGGAACTCTGGGTTTTGCCCTTGGGATCCCTTCCTGCAGCCCTCTGCTGCCTCCAGCCTCACTGCAGCACCACAGCTCCATGGGCTCAGGACACCCAAGCTGTGTCAGTGACCCATCTGATGCCTAACAAGATGACCACATTTCCACTGCATAAAACCTTTAATTTTTTTTAAGGCAATCAATAAACCCCTAATTATAATGTTCTCTTCCTTGCCCTTGTTCAGATCTGTGTCTGCCCAATAATGTCACCAAGTGGAATAGATAAAAGTTTTACTAGTCCTTCAGGGCTATTATGGCAAATGAGGAATTGCTACATATTCACTTGCAAACAGCTGCTAATGTTTAATTTTTTACGTAAAATGCTTTGGAAATGGAGATGCAACGCACTGAGCAGCTGTTAATGCTCTGTTTTGCTTGTGCATGAGCTGCAGAGTGGAGGGCAATGCTTATCTCCAGCATTATTGCTGCCACGCTGGATTGAATACAACAGCATAGGGTGAGGCCTCATCTAAACCCTTGTTCATATCAGCTCCAGCTGCTGGGCTTTCAAAGAGTCCTGGAGTTTGGTCTCACACGGCAGAGAAATTCCTATCTTAAATCTGCTGTCAAGAAAATATACAACCTAACAGCAAACAAAATCACTTCCAAGCAAGGAATGCTTTTTTTCCCTTCTTTTGTTTCTGCATATCAAAACAAGAGATGGATTTAGTTCCCCATATCATAGGAAGCCAAACTGCTTTTTTTTCCCCCCCCTTGCTTTCCCACATGATGTTTGATTTCTTCTGATTTCACTTCAGAGCTTTCCAGGTGGGGAGCAATGGTTGAAGGAAGCTGGACGTTGCCAGCGGTCTCCAGGCACACCTGGCTTTCACCTGTTTCCCCAGCAGAATATACAAAATAGAACCATCAAAAGGGCGAGCAGGAAACTGCAGGTCTCAGGAGGAGAGAGAAAGTGGAATTAGTCGCCCTTTGAAATATGGAGGCCGAGGCAAATGAGAATAGATGGGCTTTGATGTCAGGAGGAGAAGCTGGCAGCTGAGCTCAGATTCTGATAGCTCCTTCCCAAACCCAGCTCAGATGCTTTCATCTCTCAGGGTCTGGAACAGCTCCGGGCTTCAAAGAAGCCTCTGAGGAATCTCTTCATTGAGAAGTCACACCAAGTCCAGCCTCGCTCAGCCTGGGAACTGACACCATCCAGGAGCTGCCACGTGTGCTAAGGCAAGAGCTGGAGTTTGGAAGCTCAGGTTTAGAAATGGCTGCTGATGCCGTGTAACTAAGAAACAGCTCTTCTAACTGTCGTCTTGACACTATTAGAACATCTAAAAAGCACACGGCAAACAGATTAATTGAGCCTCCAGTAAATAAACCTATAGGGAGGGTTTATCAAATCCAGGCACAGAGCAACTAGGTGATTTGTGCAAGGCTATCGCTAAGGCTGGGCCCCTGTGCACAACAAAACAATGCTTTATTTCAAGAGCGCTGCCACCATGCCTTCTCTTTGTACTGCAAAGCCCACAGGATGGAGTGAACCAGGCCAGTTAGTGCCTGGACAGCTTCCTGCTGTTCTTCTTCAACTAGGAGAGCAGAGCTTGGCTTTAATGCCTTGGGGCAAATGTCTCTGAGTGTATGCGCGTGTGCATGAGACAGAATAAATTTGATCAGATTTGGTGTGACAAAATTATCAAGGAAACATTTGCATTGCCATTTATGCAGCAGGCTGCACGATGCAAAGCAGAAAGAGAACATGTTCAGGGTGTCAGCGGCTGCACGCCACAGCTAATGGGAAGAGACGTGTGAGCCGGAGAATAATCACACTCATTAACAGTGACATCCAAAACTAACATGGACAGTGCCTTTTCACCAAGGGCAACTAATGTGTGTGAGGCTGCTCTGACTGGAGCCATCGCTGCAGTGAGGCTCAGGGCAGTTGAGAGGCTGCAGATATGTCCCCCAATGTCATTTCCAGCTCGCTACAGCACAGAGGATAAGGACAACTCAATCCTCTCCTTTCTTTGTGCCTGCGTGGGACCAGGACAGCAGAAGGGGAACTGCAGCCTGTGCAGTCCCCTAGCAGTTTAAAAAGCACCTGGAAGTCAGAGTAACAAATTTACTCCCTTTGCAAGCAAGCAAGCACTCCCTGAGACCAAAGGTGATCATTTCAGGATGTGATGTGCTCTAGTGGTGCTAGGAAATTTTAAATGCATTGCCTTTTTTCGTTCTACTTTTACACTCAATTAGCAGACTGAAGACAGTGGTTTATATTACATGCAAGAGAACTTTTGAATGAGGAAAAAGGAGAATTAAATCATTTTATGTGTCTCTACATTGGTTTGCTGTTGTTATAAGAGCTCTCCTTACAGAGGGACCATCAGACCTCAAAAACTGAGCATTTTGTAGGGGTATATTTGTGTATGTGTTTGTATAGCAGCTCCTTTATCTTCAACCAATTCTTCCTTTTTATTCTTATAAATATACAAGGATTTGGCAGGGAGAATTGCACGAGGTGGAACTGAGTAATGGCTTTTGGGGCTTCTATAAATTAAGAACACCCAACTTGACAATGTACGTGTCATCTTTATCAATTTACTCCCCAAGCCCATGCCAAGCCTTCTGCAATAAACTTCCTCTCCATTTCACACCTAATCATGCATAGCATAAATCCCACAGATCACAGGCTGCTCACGGGGCCGAGTAAGGATCAGCTTGGGGTGGTTATCCTCGGGTGGGATCAAGCTGAGGCAGCAATTCTCCATTCCTCATCCTCAATCATAGCAAAGGAACCTCAATCCAGCGAATAATCAGGGTCTGGGTTATTCTCTAATCCATATGCAAGGCATCTGGACACCCTTGTTTGCTATGCTGTCTGCCACCTTTCTTTCTGCTTTGCTTGTAAACAAGCTGCAGGTGAAGAGTGCTGCTCAGCACTTTTCAGACTTTATCCCACTATTTTTAAATACAGCATAAATGTGATTAACACATCAGTCTGATTATCTCCAAAAGGATTCAAGAGGGAGGCTGCCAGACAGCTTCAAGTCTTTGAAAATCCTATTAAAGCTGAAGAAAGCAAACGTTGATAGAAATGAGTGAGGATGTAGAGGATTACCACTATAGTTCAGGAGAGGTGTGGGGAAAGCAGAGCTGCACCTTCATACTCTGCCTCTTCATGGCACCCCAACAGCATATACTATCACAGAACTATTAAATCTAGACCTTTCTCTGATGTCAAAGGTAGATGCACCAGAAACTCACTGAAATCTCTGCTCTTGACCTCATGGGCCACTGCAGCAATTGGACAGATTAGTACAATGGGAAAGGTGTTACAATATAGGTATGATGATGGAAGGACGGGCACAATAGAAAGGTGTTATAGAGGAAGGGAAGAAGACCACTCATCGATACCAGAAGATGTCAGGTTTGCAGTGGAAAGCTTCACCAAGAAAGGATCTCTAACAAGAGAACTTTCCTCACTGGCAGTCAGCCCTTAAATGAGGTCTAAGAGAGGTGCAGCCAGGCTCCAACCCTTCTGGTCACACAGCTGAATTGCCTTCACCTGTGCTCCCAGGGCTGACTGGGTCCTTTCCCCAGGTGCTCAATCAGCAGTTCAGGCTGTGATTCAGGAGTTCCTATACAGCCACATTCTCTCCTTTGCTCACTTTTTACAAGCAGTTGACTTCCTTTCTGAGCAGATAGCCACTTGTCTCCAATAACCCAGACAGAGTCAGTGCTCTTGACCATCCTGGAGAAATGGGCAAGGCACATGAGCATCCTCTGACAACAAACAAGTACTTCCATTTGGGTATCTGAAGCCCCAGAACATGCCTTCCTTGGATACATGGGCTGACTCTGCAAACACAGCACAGCATCTGCACCTCCATCTGGGAAGCGAGGGGGAAATCTGGACTGACATATGGAAGTCAATGTTTTTTAAGTTTCCGACACTGATAGATCCACATCTGAATTTTCAATAGCAGTATCCTTGGCTTGAAGGGTGAACTGTATTTGCCCTTTCTCTGTGGGATATAATGGGATTTCAAACCAGTGCTCCATTGATGGAGAGCCAAAGCCCCTCTATGGCAGGAGAAGCTATGGCGGGGGGCACACAGTGCTTCTGGGGCTCACGGCTGTCCTGGTGCACTGTGTGAGTACTGGGACAAGAGACAGAGCACAGAAACAATCAGTGCTGTAGTCACGTGGAGAGTGAGATTCTGAAAACCAGGTTGTTCCCTATACGCTCTATTTCCAAATCAGTTCCTCCTTGTTGAGCTTTAGAAAAGTTCTTTTCTTGCCCCATACCCATTTCGTATTCATTTTCTTCATAAGTCTAGATTAATCCATTTTGCTGTTAGCTAAGTGCAGCTGTACATACATAGATACACATAATAGGTATGCATATGTATGCACCCGTACTTACACATGTATAGATGTATACATATATGGATGCATTCAATTGTAAAATTTTTACACCCTTGCAATCCTCTAGAAAACTCCCCAGTGAGCATCAGAAGGCAGAAATCTCCAGAAAGGCTGATAAATCATCCTAAGTATGATGTTTGTAGGGGAAGACATTTTAGAGATGATAAAAAGAAGCACATTTCCAAAATGTCAATGAACCCACAGAAGCGGTGAGCAGCCTTTCAGATGTCTGCCTGCTTATTAGAGATGGGCAAAGTCAGCCACCTATAATACTTGACTAGGAAAAGTTAGAGCACAAATGACTACATAGCCTTTGCGAGCCTCTATAAAGGGAGGCACGGATCGGAAATGATTGGTGGGGAAAAAGATGAGTTTCCCACAAACCTGCTTTTCAGAATCTGGAGTTCACTTTGTCCCTGGGAACCGCAGGAAGCACAGCACAGGGAAGTAATTGCTCATGACAAATTCCTTTTGAATACATAGCACAACATTACTGAGCAGTCAGGTAACAGGAGGCACAAACACCATACTCGCCTGCTACTCAGGAAGCTGTTGGTATCAATTTCTGCATTCCCACATCTTTCTGTTATATAAATTAATACGGGGAGGGACGTTGCCAACATCAAGGGCTCGATGTGTCTATTTAGACTTTCTGAATCCCAGTATCTCATGTGCATGTACATGGGAGAAATAAGAAATGCTGAACATAAACACAAGTGTAAGACATAATTGCAGGAATGAGATGTGATGATGTGCTGCCGCTGATCATTCATTATGATTCTGCTTTTGTGCTACAGGGAATAGGAAGCCCACTTCCCTCCACACTACCACAATTACAGAGCATTTTACAATAGCATCCTCGCTCTCCTTCTTTTTTCTTTCTTTCTTTCTTCCATTACTTTTCTTTTCTTTTTTTTTTTTATGATTGGTAGAGTACCCATTTGTAAATGAAACTCCAGCAACCTTTCATTAAAGAAGATAGGAAGCCAAGAAGGTAGCATTATATATGGCATTTTTATGAAACATTAGGCACAAAGTGATAGCCGTATTACTGTATATTAGAGAGCCCTGAAGGATGCTCAGCCAACATGATAGCTTGATTGCATGAACATTCAAATACATCTTTTTTAGAAAGGAGACCTGAGCTAATGGAACAGCTAAAGGGCCACGTTGTGGCAGGTGAAGGGTCGAGTTTTAAAGCAGAGCTATGACTGATAGCTTTAGTTTCCTAAAGATATGGCTTAGTTTTTAAGACAATTGAAATATTCACAGCTGTTTTCTAATACACTGGGAACCTGCTTCTCCTCCCACATGTAGCACTGGTCTCAGTGAATTTATGCCTGATTTATAGCCATGTAAAAGAAGAGAAACCCCAGCTGCATGTTTCTTTACACAAGGTATCTAAGCACAGTTTTAAATCAGTCTGTATTCAGTGAAGACCAAAGCAGATCTTAGACTTTCAGTAGACACACACGCTTAAGGGCTTTGCTTAATAGGAATCAACTACAAGCCAAGGCTTTGGCAGCTGCTTGAGGTTTTAGAACCTGCACCTTTCCTGATGAGCTTTACTGCAGAAGAAAGTCATTATTTCAAAAAAGAAGGGGTTTGCGGTACGAAGTTAAACACGGGATTAGCACGCAGGAAGGTTCATTATTTGTGTGCAGCACCTCAACAGAGAAAATATTTGATAATAAAAGAAAGATCACATTTTTTAGCAGGTTTTCCTAATTGCATCTGCAAAAACTGTAACTCTCTGTCCTGTGAGATGACAGCTTCACGGAGGCATATGCAACAGGAGTATACACATGAGCCTACAAAGTGGTATTTCAGTAAGCCCAGACACAAGCATGCCCATCTTTTGCACAGCCGGGATATGCTTGTGCATTTTATAGATGCTGCTAAAAAAGCCAGCTGGAAACTTAATTCACTATGTTTCACATGAAGAGCATGTTGACTGTAATTAAAATAATTTATATTTGGAGAGGGCAGTTTTGTAACGCTCTTCCTTCCATCCGGGGCCATGAACTGCGGCAGCAATTAGTAAGAGACATGACTGATAGAAGCTACAGTCTCAAAAGGTCAGAGATGCATTTCCATGCTCACACTGGCTGAATACAACATTAGATTTGAAAGGAACTGAAATGGGCTCATGTTTGTAACTGTCAAGCTGGACCCATGTACACTGAAGTGACAGACCCCCTGTCCCCATAGAACATCCAGGCCCACAGCCCCAGCATGGCTAAAGCCTGTTGGATGTCTGCAGACCACCCATGCCCTGATCCCACTGAGCTGCTGGGAGTGCTCTCCAACCAGCATGGCCAATGCAACAGCATCCATACACAAGTACTTCATGAGTTCATATTTTTAAGAACAAAACACTTGTAGACTACATTTGTTGTGTAGGTACCTCAGGCTTAGAACAATTTACAATATCCAACACTTCATTAGGATTACAGTTAACTAGGGCTAACTGGGATTTCAGAAATTATGTTCAGACCTGAACTTCCTTGTTCTGAAAAGCATGCAACAAATAGCAAAACAGCAAAGTAAGCGTGCAAGAAAATGAATATATGAAGTTTCTATTCCTGTGGTTCTGAAGGAAATCTCAACAGTGGCAAACACCTGAAGGAACTGCTGGGGTACTGCAGAACACTGCAGTAGTGCAGGGCTGGGGGTTCCACCTGGGACACTCCAGCATAGGCAGCAATAAATCTCACAGCTCCTGACATTCCCTGGCTGATGAGATAAACAGGAGTGGATGTGGGTTGGAGGAGGCAGACCCATATCCCAGGGCAGCACCATGGGCTGTCTCTGGATCATGGAGCACAGCGGGCTGTTACCACCCATTCGTGGCTGTAGAGATCGGCATAGGTATTACTACAGAAGTCACTGGCCACCTACCTTCCATTGATACCTTCTTATTCATTTGGGCATCATTGCTCATGCTTAGTAATGACCAACACAAATCTGCTTTCTGGCACAGTTGCTTTGAAATAGGAAGAAATACTGTATAAGATTTCTTGGATGGGTAAGAGTACATCGGGCAGAAAGGGCAACTACTTTACTCCTTTCCCTGTTGCTCTCTAAGCAAAGCAGCAGAGAAAGTCAGCATAAAAAGCTGTCGATGTTTCTCGTGTTTCTTTACTTACTTCTGTTGGAAGCAAAGCTTTCCCCGTTGAAATCTCAATTTTCTTTCTCCATCTGCAATCTGGACCGCCTCGGCAGGGGTGGAGGCAGCGCCTATCTGGCTACATACAACAGACACCAGGCCAGCAGAGATAAAAGAAAGTGCTCAACACATAACTGTAATTGTTAGAGCAGAAATGCACCGACCTAAATGGAATTTCACCTTGGGAGTTTTGGCTGAATTGAGTCTAAACAGAGGTGAAATTCCCCAGGCATATGGCAAGTCCTCGGGCTGGTGTCGGCAGAGCCCCACATCACTTCATCAGCCCTCAGAGGCCACCATTAACTCTACAGAGTGCTGTTATTAGGGAGACGAGAACAGCTGTAAGTGTCTCTTAATGCCGGTGGGGAGCTGGGGAGTGCTAAACTACTGAATGTATAATGGAAAAGGAAGAGGAATATAGCTCTGCTGAATTAGTTCAGGCCACGGAGGTCTGTTTGTTTCAATTATCACCGGTACAGTCAAGTCCCCTGAAATCCACCATTAGCTCCCCTTGTGTTCATTTATATGGAGGCACACAGGTCCAGGCTGACTGGATCAAATGCCTCTTGCTTTAATGAAGCTTTTTTTTCCTTTCCTTTTTTTTTTCTTTTTTCTTTTTTTTAATATAGCACACATTGGAGCAGATATCAAACAGAGAGCACGAACACTTAAAAATTAATGGGTCAAAGGCATCACTGGTGTACTAGGATGGGATGTACTGATACTTCATTTAGATCTAAGCTGCTGGGCAAGTAACATGGCAGAAAAAAAAAGAGAAAAAGAGAAAATAACAAAGAATAGGTCTAAAAAAGAGCTGCTTTGCCTCTCTTCCTAGCTTCCCTTCCACTGAAGGCCAGTGCATGATGCTCCTGATGTTCCTGCTTTGCGGGCGAGTCGTTTAGGGAGAACTTGCACCATTTTCTGCCTGCTAATGCTATTTACCAAGTGTTTTCTAGGAAAAGGGTTAAATTCATGCCCAATGCCTCCCTCCCAGCCTCCATTCATGCCACTTAAATATTTAAATATATGGGAAAAGTTAGCCTCCAAAGAGCTGCATAGTTTCCTGTTTCTTTTGCCTGGCTGTTGCAACCACCTAGGGAAAGATTTGAATTTCTTTAAAAAGCCCAGGTTTGCACCTCAATTAAAGTTCAAAAACCATCAAAGAAAGGCAAGAAGGCAGAGTTCTACTCCCTTCCTGCACTCAATAGCCGGAGCCCAGCTCCCTGCTCTGGGGAGCAGCAGCCGCGTGAGCACAACCTGCAGCGCAGGGCTGCTGCCGAGGGGCTGCGGCTCTCAAATCTGACAGCAACACGAGTAAGCCAGGCTCCCCAGCACTGACACACAGGGAAGAGAACTTCACACTGAAATTGGAAGGCAATTCTTTTCTTTTAAGATACCGAATCTCATTATACACAATTCACTTGCAAGCCCACAGCGTGCTCTGCTCAGCCTGAAATGCTGTCTTATTTCTCCATGCTTGGTCTTCCAGCCTTCTTGTTAGGCTCTATTTTGCAAGGTCAAAAGGCTCTTGACTCTCGACTCCTCTCCATGAACATATTCTTAAAATGAGCAGAAAAATCTCCTCTCCAACTTCCAATGAGCTAATGAATACAGTTCTCTGTGCCGCATAGCTCCTTTCCCAGCACCTGAGTCATTCTCACAGTCTTAGAGCTCTGTAGGGATCTTCATAACTCTCGCTGAGAGGTGGTACTGAAGGTGATGCAGTCCTCCAGCAGCCATCAGCACCTCGAGGACAGAGGATGCTCCCCGTTCCACCTGATGCCTTCTGTTCACGTGCACACAGAGCTGCCCTTCTGCTGCAAAGCTAAGAGCTCACGTTGCTTCTATTAACCATGATGGCCCCAAATCCATCCCAGAGACACCGTCTTCCAACTTGGACTCTCCCATTCAGTGGGTCCCTCCTGCCATTTTCCTTCCATCAACTGAACTCTGGCAGTGTTCGGCCTTAAGTCACACGGTACTTGTCCACACGTTCTTGGACAGTCACCACGGAGCTGAGCACTGTGACCACTTCTTCATGACACAGTGAGCAGCAGGTAAGGAACCACCACGGTTTAAAGGTCGGACTATTTTGGTGAGCCAGAACACTGCAGATTTCTATAATGTGGATTGAGGCATTTCAGTGAAATTTCCATGAAAGCTGAAAGCAGAAAGCTTATGCTAATGACCAGCCTTCTTCCTAATGAGAAATGGGGAGGCTTCAGTGCAGAGGGGCTTTGATGCTCCAAGTCTGCAGCACCATAAGCCAACACAAACACATCAAATATCCAGTAACTCTAAAGAGAATTTTAGCAAACATTTCCCTTTCCCAGAGACTTTTTTGAAGAGACAAGAAGAACAATCTTGTCCTTCTGAGAAGATATATTCCAGCAAAAAGACTATTTTTTACAGTAGCTGGTGCCCCTGCCAGCCCACAGGAAAGCAAATTGAGTGATTAGAAGCATCTAAAAACTATTGCTGCAAGTGAAAAAGGACATGGAGCAAGGACAGCTATTTTTAAGCCGTGCAGCAGTGCTGCCTGCTGATTCCACAGCACCAAAGTTATAATTTCTTGTTGATCACGCACTTACTTTTTCCTCTCTGCAATCCTGTAAGCAAACTCATAATCTGTGCCCTATGAATTGCTACAGTGGATTGTGAGGAGAAAGAAAACACAAGTGTGGGAGAAAGATTCATGCATTGGCCTTTAAACTGCATAGGCTCGGATCAGAGTCTGAGTGCAAATTGTATTTGCGGATCTTAATGATGAATGGAAGGAAGTCCTGGGTTGCACTGGCACAAAAGGCCAGATGATTTTGGAGTGGATCCAGAGGAGGGGTCAGTACAAATGTGTGCCCCAGTCAATGTGAATGTGTGGCGGGCACTCCCTGGTAACAGAACAGGGGTTCTGTTCATCACCCCAGGTTCTCAAGCCAAGTACAGATGTCTGGGAAGAACCAAAAGGAGGATTTCAGGAGAAGGTTGGATGTATGTCCACATTCCATGGGTGGAATTGGAGTAATGCCATGAAGCCCTGCGAAGTGGAGGGGGAGCTGGATGCTGGTCTACTGCATTCCTTATCAGTGCTGAAGTGCAGGCAGCTCCCTTCAGCCCGCAGAAAATGCAGAAGATATCTCATTAGCCCAGTTTAAAAAGAGAAGGAGGTAAGAGAAGATATATCCACTGCTGCTAAGTGGAATAAAGAATTATATGCAAACAGTGCAAGTCTACAGCAGTTGCAGCCAAGCAAACAAATCAACCATTTATTACTTCTCTTTCAGTGTTTTTAAACATTTATGGAGTGCCATCAATAACCACGTTAATTGTGAACGGCTGCTCGTCTATTCACAACGCCTTCTTCAACCTGCAGGCATCAGAACTGCCGTGAAATGGATTTTCATCAATGACAATAATTATATGGCCGTTTAACTGCTCTCTGCACATCTCATGGCATGATCCCACTCAGCGCGTCACACCGGGCTCTGCTATTAATGACCACAGCTGAAGAACACTGAGCAATGGAACAAGTTATTTCTATGTGCACATGCATGTAGGATGGGAGCCCTCTCCAAAGGAAGGAACCAGCCACCATTTTGCCAGGCAGAGACTTGCCAAAGCATTCACAAACAAGCAAGCCTGGTGCTCCTGCTGTTTACAGAGGACAGAATTAATCCTATGACCTCGTTACTGCCTGTGGCACCTTTCTCAACTAACGGAACAAATAACAATAATAAAAAAAAATGAAACAACCGGCAGTGACCTAGTGTCAGGGATGAAGAATTTGTCTCCAGACTGATTTAATCATATCAGAAAGACGGATGCCAGCATTCATTACTGTGACAAAATGCTTATTGTTTAATCGCATTACCCGCCAGCTTCCAGCTAGGCTGAGATGAGTTTGTCTGACACCGACCTGCAGTGGCGATCCCATGGAGCTGCCCCAGGAGCTTGGTTCTGAGGGCCCCAAGGCTCGCCATGTACATCCCTTCATGCTCAGCTGGCTGCCTTCGTTTACCTACTCCCCCCCTTTTGGGTGGCTGGCCCAAATGGTTACAGCCTTTTCATGAAAAAAGGTTCCCGATCCCCCCTCAGACACACATTTTTGTGTGAAACCCCCTTACTTCTCAAAGATGATATCCAAAGAATTCTGTTATTTTCACCAGTTCCCCACTTCAGCAGACTAACCCCACTGAGGTCCACCAGACTGCCTCCAGTCAAAAGAAGAGCTCATAGAACAGGAAAATATATATATATGTATATATATATATATAAT
>PPHD01009912.1:0-20159 GCA_002909625.1 Bambusicola thoracicus | reverse complement strand
GTGGGGATGCTGAGGGCCGGGTCCCATTGGAGCTGTGTGCTGGGGTGCTGTGCTCCCCCACAGCTGGGGCTGCTGCTGCTGCCCCTCACCCCTCACCCAGCTCTTCTGGGCACACTGCGGTGGAAATGGCACGAGCTGCAGTGCACTCATTTCTCTCTCCTTTCCCATCTCTTCCCCCATCTCTGTCACTCCTGCAATTGGTGGTTGCCATGACAACGTATGTCTCCTTGCGCTCTCATCCCTTTTTGCTTTGTAATCTATAAATTCTTGCACCTCCACGTTTTTTTTTCCCTCTCTGCTGTGCCCCTCTGTGGAGGCCCTTTGGCTTAAGGTGTGGAAGTGCTGTTGGTGTTGGCTACAAAACCTTGGGCCTGGGGAGGGAGGATGGGCACTGCTGCAGAGCAGGGCGAGGGTGTGCTCAGCCCCAGGTGCTGCCTGGGCTCTCTGAGTGTGGGACTGCTCCTGCAAGGACTGTGCTGTGCTGTGCTGTGCTCCAGGCACCCAGACGAGCCCCGCATCCCCCGGTCTCTGCCACGTTGTGTACAGACATGGCAAGGCTGGTGTGATGGGGACGGACTGAGCAAAATTACACAGCACCTGAGCCCGTTACCTCTGGCACTTAACAGGAGGCGTAGGAGGAGCTGAAGGGCAGCTCCATTTGTAGCAGTTATTTGCCAATTAGCATTAGCACAGACGAATGTCTGGACTGAGCAGAGCACTGCTTGGCCAGAGGGTCGAGGGCCCGGAGCTGTGTCCACCCCAGAGCTGTGCCGTGGGGAGTCACGGGGCCGTGGGATGGGGATGGTGCCCCCAGGGTCACACCGTGGGTCAGCCTGCACAGCACAGCCACAGAGCAGTGCCACCTCCTGCAGCCCTCACCGGGTGCTGCCTGGCCCTGTGCCCCTCCTGCTCCCTGCAGGGTGTGCACAGCTATGGCTGCTGCTGCAGCTTTCCCTCCTGTGTTTGCTTTGCGGTGCGGTGGCAGAAGGAGAGGCAGGCGGTTGTTCTCACCCAGAACTCCAATTCTTTTTTCTTCTTTAATTTAGTATTATTAAACAAAGTTTTATAAATATTCATGGGAATGAAATCAATGCAAAAATATTCCGTTCTCTCCTTTTGCCTGTTTAATTTTAGGAACTCATTTTCTCCGGAGCTCTCTGCTGAGAAGTCATGGCGGTGCTCTCTGGATGGTGCCTCACTTCTAACCCTGCGGGGTAACGGTGTGTGGAGTCGCACAGGCAGAACTCCAGCATCCCTGGGGGCGGGGGGCCCCCAGACCGCTCTGGAGCACAGGGCACCCCCACCCTGCACGCAGTGCTGTACGTCTGCTTGCTGCCCCCACTGCCCTGGTGTTGCTGTCGCCATCCCTAGAGCACAGAGCGTGAGCCCATCCCTCAGCCTGGCTCCTCCGTCCCTTTCCCATCCCAGGCACTTCTGTGCTCCAGGTGGTTCTGTGCTCCCCTCCTGCTCTGCCCCATTGCTGTGTGTGGCTGCGGTGATGTTCCCTTTGGGCTGCGTGCTGCTGGACTGGGGCAGAGCCACAGAGGTTAAATGCAGTGCTTTGTCAACTGCTGGTTTTGTTTTTTTTTTTTGTCTTAAAGTCATGCAGATGAGGGCATTACTGTGGTGTTTGTCACCAAACATCGGGGCCACTGCTGTGCAGCAGCTGCAGATGAGCGGTGGCACTGGGGCAGCCCTGCAGCAGTGTGCCAGCGCTGGGATGTGCAGAGCGAGAGTCAGCTGAGAGCAGCAGGAGCTCTGCAGGAATGCATCAGCGCAGCAATTTATGTGCTTAGCTGAGGGAGTGCAGCAGGAATGGCCGTGTTAAAATCTACAGGATGAGCCTTGCACTGACAATGCATCCTGTGAGATCCTTACCTTTTCCCTTACTTGCGTACCTACTGAGGATCAGCCTGGAAGTGACGCTGTGTGCAGGTGTGGGGTGTCAGCGCTGCATCCCTGCCGTGCTGCACCCGGAGCAGTGTGCGCCCTCTGTGTGGCTGTGCCACCGCGCGGCTCCGGGTGAGCAGAGGTGTGAGGTGGAGGAGGGAGATGATTGGAGTTTGTATTACACAGCATGCTTGTCGGAAGAGAAGTGATCTGTATTTAACAACAGCGGTGCAGTAATAACCTACAATTACCTCCGAGCGGTGCGGCGGGGGCGGCTCTGCTGCTGGAGGAGGCTGGCATGGCGTGAAATAGCATGGCATAGCGTGGTATGGCTCTCACGATGCACGGGGTATGGCACAGGGTCTGCGGGGCTGTGGGAGTGGCTCCTGTCCCCCTGGAGCTGGGGAGCCCCATGCTAGGGCTGTGTCCTAACCCAGGGCACAGCAGAGGAGCACTCCTCTGCCCTCCTGGCCATGCGCTGTGCAATGCACCGCAGGGTCTCATTGGCCTTCTTGGCCGCCAGGGTACCCTTCTGGTGTGCCTGTTGGCCGCTGGCACACCCAGGTTCTCTGCAGAGCTCTCTTCCAGCAGCTCAGCCCTTTCTGCCTGTGCTCAGAGCTGTTCCCACGGCTGCTGTGCAGGGGATGAGTGTGGTTATCCATCCCTCCTCCCTCTGCGCAGTGCTGGGAAAACGCTGCAACGCCTCTCTGGCGAGAAAGCAAATTATGCAGGCTGACTTTGTTCTGAAAGCTTCTGATGTGTAAGCAGGGGAGGAAGACGAGGTCATCCGTGTGCTTCCACTGCTGGCTGTGCTCCGGCTGTGCAAGGGACGGTGCTTTTGTCTGCTCAGCGCGGGGTGCCCTGAGGCTGAGGTGGTGCATGGCCGTGGGCACGGCTCTGTTAGGGCAGGCAGCACCTTCTGCAGGAGGCGCTCTCCTGATGCCTGACTTCACCTCTGCTCACCCCCGTGCTGCAGTAGCTCAAGCTCACAGCACTTCTGCTCCTTCTCCCTGGCTGATGGCAGAAGGTAGCACAGCAGCACCATCTCCACCGGAGATGGTGGGACAGGATGTGGTGCGGAGTGGTGCATGTCCCAACGCAGTGTGTGCCCCCAGCCAGCCCCAGAGCTGGGCACGTGGCCGCAACTGCTATTCTGCAGCTGTCTGGAGGGCTGCAGGAGTTTTAATATCTCTGCTGAGTGAAATTTCCTGATTCGGCTTTCATGTCCCCTGGGACACTTATGAAATATCCGGATTCTGTTTTTTTTTCTGAAGAAGTGGAATTTCCTATTCATGGATTTAATATAAGGGCTACGTGCTCGGGGAGGGCAGGGGCTGCGCGGTGCTCTCCCCGCTGCGGCTTTGCCCCATTGCTTCTCCCCTGGCTCAGCTGGCAGCGAGGCTGTGTGGGGAATTCGGCTGCCTCAGTGGTTTTTCCAGCCCACTCTAAGCCCCCTTTTCACAGCTAATCATGCTTTGTAATGAGCAAAGTTTAAATGCAGGCCGCCAATCTGTTGGCAGCCCGATGGGCACGGAGCAGGGGAGGTCCTGGCGTGCTCACCCTGCACCCCTCAAGCAGAAGCGGTCACCCACCCCCTGGGAGCTCTGCTCTCCCTCTGCTGATGGATGCCAGCAGTGCGCTGGGTCTGATCCTCTCTGGAGCCTCGCTGCCCTCGGTGTGCCTTTGTGCAAAGTGCATGGAAGGTTACGGAGGGCTAAGGGATGAGAGCAGCGGGAAACGGCTCCAGAAAGGTAGAAGAGGCTGGAGATGTGCGGCAGGATCCCTGGTGGCTCAGAGCAGCGGGCTGTGAGATGAGTGGCTGAAGTTCTGGTCCCATCTGATGCAAGGCTGGCAGCACAGAACCAGGAGCCGTGGCACAGGACTGGCCCTGGTGGCACAGAACAAGGCTGCGGTGCCGCTGGCTGCAGGCAGGAATGGGTTCCAGCCCCAGGTGCTGGGAAGGAGCTGCAGCACCCAGTGCGACATGCTAGCGTGGCCCTGCCCTGCAGCAGGTCTGCGTGGTGCTGGAGCCTCTCGGACCCCAGGGAGGGCTGAATGGCCCCGGTTGTGTGTCACAGCCTGCTCCTTTCTGCAGCCAGCTCAGTGAGGCTGCGGGCATTGAGCAAGCAGTCCCGGTTACCGAACGCTTTCTCTTTGCTTTCCTACCCGGCTGGTTTTGTCCTCATGACTCACGGCGGTATTTGCCTTTCTGTTACCAGCATTTCTTTCATCAGCTGCAGACAGAGCCGCGCTGCCACCGCTCACCTTTAAAACCATGGGAACAGTTGAAATAAATTACTTTTAATGCAAACAATGTCAAACACAAAGAAAACAGAGGCGTTCCACGCTTATGCAACTCTTACTTTTGTAATTGCTCTTTATCGTGATCCCAGAGAACCTCAACAGCAAGTGAACATCGCCAAAGCACGAGTGAACTGCAGCCTGCTAAATCTGCTCTGCCCCGTTCTCCTCATGGACAGCCATTCAGCACGTTCCTAAAGCAGCCCCCTGTTCTGCTGCGGGACACCTGTTGTAGAAGCAGAAAGAGAAAGCTCAGCGCGCTGTAACCTGCTGCGCTCTGTGAAACCCAACGTCTCCAGCTGCAGAGCGGGCTGTGCTGCTGCTCCTGCGTGCAGCCGACCTCTGCAGAGCGCCGCACGTCCAGGCACAGCCAGGTGCTCACACCACCCGCACACCCTTATCAGTTCTCCGTCCAACAGTCAGAGCGAAGAAGCTGGGCTGGAAAAGTGATAAGGGGGTGAGAGCGGCCACGGGATCGCCTTCTCCTGAAACTTTGGCGTGGAAAAAAAGAGGCAAAGCTGGAAGCAAACAGAGTAAATAAGATGTCACCGGTTCCTCCCTGTGGCCCTCTGCACTGGTGTGGGGATGCTGCTGGAGGAGCAGGCGATGCTGTTGGGGCAGTCCCAGCCTCCCACTGCCCCGCAGTGCCGCCGCTCTGCCGTGCTGCAGACACTCCCCATTCACAAATTTCATAACCTCCAGTCCCCTCCCTGCGGGTGGGATTGGACGCCCCGTGGCCCCCCCGGCCCGCTGGATTAGGCTGTACAAATTGTGGGGCTGCAGCCGGGCGGATTCGTCTGACGCTGCAGAAAGGTGCTGGCATCTGTGTCCGTGCACCCCAACGCTGCCAGCCCCAAACTGGCTGGGGTGGCCCCACCTGCAAAGAGCGAAGGGTCGTGGCGGTTCCTGGGGGGGGGATCTCCTTCCCATGTGCCATTGCTCCTGCCTGCACTGAGCCCTGCTCTGTGGGGCCGGGCCCTGTGGCAGTTCCCCTTGTGCCCTGTGTCCCTGTGCCCACTGTCCCCAGGGAGCAGCTCAAGCTGCGGGTGCACCCAGACACCCCCTGGGCCAGGAAGGTGAGCACTGGAGGGGGGCATCAGACAGCCCCGAGCACCCCGTGTACCCCTTTCTAAGCAGAGCCTGGAGCTGAGGAATGCGATCCCCCCTCTGCAGCCCAGGCGTGTGCTGGCTTGGTGCCGCGCTGTCGGACCGATGTGCACAGGAATTAGAGAGGAGTTATCCTGCATGCACCCATCACGGGGTGCTTGGCTGATGCTGGAGGCCCTCTCACAGAGGCCAGGTGAACCCCAGCAGCTTCTCAGGGCTCCGGGGGTCAGTTCCAGAATGGTGCTCTCTGCTCCAGGACCCAGCGCTTCAGGAACAGCCTCTGCCCCGCAGTGTGCGGAGCTGTGTGCTCAGATGTGGTTCTGCTGTCATCTCCAGTTTTAACCTGGGGGAGGGGTAGGGTGCTCAGTTAGCAGTGCTGCATGTGCTATCAGGCACTTCTCCCTGTCTACATGAAGCACCAGGGCCTCTGCTCACGCTGCTGTCCTGCTGTGCTGTCCCACATTGTGCCACGCTATGCCATGCCATGCTGTTCCATGCCGTGCCACACTGTGCTCTGTCCTTCCCCAGCTCCCTCCCAGGAATGCCATCTGCTAAGCGCCCGGTGCCGCGTTAAGCCCTGTTCCATCTGCAGTTTTGCCCCAGGCTGCCGGTGTCCATCGCAGCAGCACCCGGCTCAGTAAGCACAGCACATCCCGCTGACTCAGGAGCCTGCACAGCTTTATAACCTCCCCCTGCATTTTGAGTGCGGGTCAGGAATGTTCCACGGAACGGAGATGCCGAGGGGCTGTCAGGGCGCGGTGCTGCGTGGTGGTGCTGGGGGAGCCCCAGGGACCTTGGCTGGTGCTGCCGTCCCAGCGCCGTGCTTGGCCCACTGGAAGGCGCAAACCGCCCCGTCTGAAACATCTGCGAGGACGGAGGGAAAGCAGACAGCTGTTTCCCTGCATTGCAATGAGGCTGTGTCATGCTGTGCCGCTGTGGCACTGGGAGTGCAGGCGGGACACCTGAGCCGTGCACCCAGCAGTTCTGGCTGGCTGTGTGCTCCCATGGTGCTCATGTCCTGCCTGCCGTCATGGGAGGACTGTGGTTCGTGGAAGGCCCAAGGAGCTCGGCACACAGCTGGTTTGGTGGAGAACAAGAGTGGGGATTGGCGAGGCCGAGCCAGGTTAAACCAGATCAGCAAAAGCCATCCATGTGCCGGAGCCTGTGAGCACCAACCGCCGGGGTGACCCCAGCGCACACTGCCTCTGGGGGCAACCTCTGACATACCGACAAACAGAGCTGTTACCGCACGGAGCCCTCCTCACCCCGGCGCTGCTGGCACCGGGCACTGACCTCCCCGCGTCCCGGCGCTCCGTGCTGCTGCCAGCAGGCGGTGGGAACACAGTGCGGCTCAGACAGCCGCCACGGGAGCCGGGCTGCTGTGTGTGTGCGCCCAGTGGGCAAAGACAAAGGGAGCAGCAGCCCGGGCCCCGTGTTGGTTTTGGTGATTATTTCGTTGAGTAGCTCCAAGGGATGTGAACGTTTGGTTCAGAGTAAACAAGGCGCTCTCCCGAAATGAGTGTCTCTGCAGAAGCGGCTCATTCACAGCACCAATGTGGGGCCGATGCCCCAAACGCAGGGGCAGAACTCGATCCCCAGCACTGCGGACCCAGGGGCTGGGAGGGCTCCGGCTGCACCGCGGGCCCCCCTACGGCCGCTCCACGTCGCTGATCTGTGTGTGCTTCCCGACCTCCTTCCACGCATACCTCTGTTATTAAAGCGGCACTGGGAGGGAGGAGGGAAAGCGACGTTCCTCCCGCACCGCTCCGGAGAGGGGAGAGAAAATCCCCCTGGGATGGGAAGGAAATTGCGAATACCTCACCGTGGCTCCGGCCGTGCCCCTGTGACCCGCAGCCGGGCCCTGGGGGAGCTGCGCGCTGCAGGGACGGCAGCACCGACGGTGCACCGCCCGCCCGCGGCCACTGGATGTCCTCCCGCGGCAGAGCCGTGCCGGGCTCCGGGGTGGGCTGCGACCGCGGCTCTGCTCTGGAGGGCGACGGCATCTCCGGGAGCTGAGCGCCCTTTGGCATCGGGGATGGCGAGGAGCGGGGACAACGGGGCTGCTGCGGCACAGGGCTGCGGGCGGGCGGCCGGACACGGCTCCGCTCTGTGCTGCCGGGGTGGGACGCCGAGGGCGTGCACGGACCCCCCGGCCCTGGGGCTGTGCCTTGCCCGCCGCAGGACCGCTGCTCCCCGGCATGGACCCGGCCGGCTCTGCTCTGCTATGTGCTCTGCTCAGCTCTTTGTCTGGAGAAAAGCGCTGCTCTTGTGTCCCTACCGTGTGTTATTTGAAGCGCTGATCACAGAATTTCACGAGGGATGTCCGAAATTCAGCCCTCCTCTGCGGGCGGGGGGCAGCGCCCGCACAGCACTGCACAGCAGGCGGGTGAGGAGCCCAGGATTGGGGTGGTGGGGAACATTGGGGTGCAGGACGCGTGCACGGAGCGGACATCTCAGAGTAAGAGGGAATACCAGAACGCCTAAAGGGCAGCAGTGCCGCCCCCCGCCCCGGCGCACGGCCCAGCGCTGCAGCACGGCTCGCCCCGTTCCGCCCGCTGCGCTGCTCTTAACGCGTCACCAAAGCCCGGTGAGAACGCGGCGGGTGCAGCGCTCGGGCGGGACGGAGAATTCCGATGAAGTACTGAGTGAACCCACCCCGCACCGCCCCGCACCGCCCCGCACCGCCCCGCACCGCCCGCGGTCTGTAGGGGGCGGCCGAGCCCCGCGGCCGGGGATGCGCCGAGCGTTGCCCGCCCCGCCCCGCGCATCGCGTCCCGCACCGCGGCCCTTCGGCCCCGCACACGGGGACCTGCGGACGGGAGCCCTCCTGCACCTCCAGCACGCAGAGGTCCCGGAGTCCCAGAACGGTTCGGATGGAAGGGACCCCCCAGCCCCACCCCTGCCGTGCTCTGACCCCCACGCCCCCCGGATCGGGCTGCCCGGGCCGCACCCAGCCCGCCTCAGAGGGCCCCTCTGCCCTCAGCCCCCACCAGCGGGCACAGCCCGGGCTGCGTCACAGCGCTGGGGCGCTCCAAAGTCCTGAGCCCCCACCCCAGCTGCGGCCCGGCCCGGCAGACGGCGGTGACGGCACCGCGAGGCGCGGAGCTCCGGGCAGGGATGAGGAGGCGGGGGGGGCCGGACCGCACCGCGCTGGGCCGAGCCCCGCTTTGACCTCCGGGCGGGAGCTCCCCATCGCGGCACGGCCCAGGCACGCAGCTGTGCGCCGCCCCCAGCCCTGCGCGGCTCTCCGCGCGCTCATCCCGCCGGGTTTGCAGGGGTTCACCAAGGCGAGCGGGCAAACACTACCGCAGGGTTTGCTCAGCTCTTACCGGTGCGTAAAGCCCGGCCGGCTGAGCCGCTCCCCCATCGCCGCTTCCTTCAGCTGCTGTTGACACCTCCACGTTCGGTTTCCCGAGGCTTGGCTCTGTTCCGCCGCTCTCGGATGGTTATTTCCTCCCACTCCCGTTGATTGTTTACATCGGATTTCCCGTCCGGGTTCCCGTCCTGGCGGTGCTGTGGGCTGCGGGCGCAGTGCTGGGCAGCACCCCCGGCTGTGAGGGGCTGCGGTGCCGTTTTCAGGAGGGGTTGCTTAAGAACTACAAAATCGCTCCATGTGCAATGACACGACTGCAAGCACAGTGCACTTCCATTTGGCATTTTTTTTTTCCCCCCAGAGAGCAAATTATTCATTATTAAGTTTCATTTTCACATCCACATTGTTCTGCTGTTGTGGAATACGTGCTTTTAATATTTGAGATTAGTAATTGAAAGAGCTGTATGCAAAATTGTTTTCAGTGCAGCTCCTGAACACAGGCCGCTTTGTAAAGCACCTGAAGGCAGCTCCACGCTCACAGCACCGCTGCTATCCGGGCCTGATGCTCTGGGCACAGCCGGGCAGCGCTGCCTCAGGTGTCCCCAATGCCTGTGGTGGCCTTTTGTATGCTGGAGGGTGAGCCGAGGCCCGGCCTCGTGCAGCAGCCCCAGCTCCTGACCCGCCATCCTCTCTGCAGGGGACGCAGTGGGGTGTAGGTGTGAGGAGCAGGGCCTGCAGGGTGCTTGGATTCCTTCCGTGACTCACAAAGCCCACCTGAAGCAAGGAAGCTGCAGGTCTGGTGCCCATGTGCTGCCCCAGCTGTGATCGGCCCCGTGGGGCAGGGGGTTGCATGCCTTGGCATGGATGCAAACACCGCTCCTTCCCTCGGCTTGAGTTGTGGCCGTGTGGCCCTGGGTGGTTCTGTCCCTTAGCACAGCTCCTCATTCCTCTCTCTTACAGCAGGTGGCAAACCACATCCATTTCCATGCTGCAAACCAGCCCGTGCCTGTGGGGTCACGCTGCTGCTGGGCACCGTGTGGGCACCTCTGGACATCCACCCCTGCAGCAAGGCACTGCCTGCAGGCACTGGGTGCAGTGTGGGGCAGAGCTGAGTGCTGCAGCACAAAGTGCAGGGGATTGGGAATGGGAATGGCTGCAGAGGAGTCGTCCCCTGCACAGCTCAGAGGAAAGGAACCAATTGGCCTCGTGCTGTCTGACACCCCCCTGCTTCGTGGTGCTACCATCACTCTGAGCCCTCCTCCCTGCTGGAAGCATCGGCACATCCTCCTCATCTCAGCGCTTTCCAGGAGAATGACAATTGAAGAAAAGATCAAAGTTCAGTTCGGAGCGGGGTATTTCTGGAAGGGCTTTGGGCAGGGATTGCTTCCAGCCCAGTGCGTGGCAGTGCAGGGGCTGTCAGCAGGACCTGACCCGTGGCTGTGCCCTACAGCGGGCACCCCGTGCTGCCCATGGGCAGTCCTGCAGAGAGCAGTGAGTGATGTGGGCGCCGCTCTGAGAGCTCTGGGACCCCACTGTGGGACGCACAGACAGCGTTGCCCTGCTGTCCTCAGGCCGTACTGTGGAGCAGCAGTGGCTCTGTCCTCCTCTCCCATCCACCAGCCCACACGGCTGGCTGGGCACGGAGCAGCTCCTTTCCTATGAGGGTCAGAGCCGCTCTGTAGGATGGTAGGGAGGAATGTATTTTAAGCTGGGATGTGGTGGGCTGTTCATTTCTGTCTCCTTACAGGAGAGCTCATCCTATTTATAACAAGGATGGGAAATGTACGAGAGGTTCTGCAGATCTGTTGCTTCGGAGAAGGAGACAAGGGAGCGCTGTGCACTTAATGCAAACTGAGACTTGGGGCTGACATGTCATACGGTAAAAGGACCTCTTTGCAGTGGAGCGCAATTGTGAGAACCCAATGCAATCTCGCCATCCCCCCCGGTGACTTTGTATTTCAGGGTTGTGCTTCTGCCCCGCCTCAGTGTCATTCTG
This sequence comes from Bambusicola thoracicus, assembly GCA_002909625.1. Taxonomy (NCBI): domain Eukaryota; kingdom Metazoa; phylum Chordata; class Aves; order Galliformes; family Phasianidae; genus Bambusicola; species Bambusicola thoracicus. The sequence goes on along the minus strand of PPHD01009912.1, from coordinate 9,552 downwards.
ACTTATCAGCGTCCGGAGCCCTCCTGCCGCCCTGCCCTGAGGGGTAAACACACCGCTCTGCAGCTGCAGCCATTCTGCTCCACGCAGCGTGCGGGCAGTGCTGCTCCTGGCCGTGGCTGTGCTGCATTGGGTGCCGCTGCGTCACCTCACAGCATCCCAGGAGAGCTGTGTGCAGCAGCGCAGGGCGCAGTGCTGAGCACCGGGACTGCCACATGGAGCAGTGCTTGCAGCGTGCAGTCTGCAGCAGCAGGGCTGCCCCAGCCCTGCAGTGCCCAATGCCTGCCTGCTGCAAGGCCGCTGCCCACGGCGCACGCTGCTCTGTGGCTGCAGGGGCACCGCTCCTCCTCTTCCTGCGTCCTCATGTATTTTTGGCTCCCAAGTTGTCAGAAGTGATTTGAGCTCAACAGTTTTAAAAACTCGAACTCCAAACAGCTATTTAAAGCCCTGACAGGATACAAGAGTGTATTAAAAGCTTATTTTTAGATCCATTCTCGGTGCGCTCAAAAACGGTTCGGTCCCCCCCCCACTTCCTGCTGGCTGCAAGAGACGAGCTTGAAGTGTGGCCAGGAGCCTGGGGGCACAGGGTCCTGGGGTCCTGCCCTCCACAGCCCCACAGCCCCACAGCCCCGTCACCTCCCCTCCAAGCTCCTGTGCCCGGGGTCCCAGCATCACTCCCACGCAGTGCTCTGCAGGAGGCAGAGGGAGCACGGCATGCCGGTGTCACGGCCACGTGGGGCACAGCAGCACCTGGGAAAGCACTCTGCTCCGTACTGGGAGCGCTGGGAGTTCGCTGCTGGAAACCAACAGTTTGGGTGCAGCTGAGGTGGGCACAGCCCCCATTACCCCGGCTCTGCTGTCCCACGTTGCAGTGCGTGGCTCCGTGGTTCTGCCTGGTGTGAGGCGACTCGGGTTTGTTTCGGAGAGCTTTGGGACCTGCCAGCTTTCCAAGTTCTTGTGATTAATGTAGAAACTAATGAGCGTGCTGCAGATTTAAAAAGATCTGTTAATTAGCAGATGATGTTGTTCAGTTTCCCAATGCTTTGGGATGGGGGGAGATTTCGGAGCACACTTCTGCCCTCCGTGTGTTTGTCACTGCAAAGCCCTCATGCAGACGGTCAGCTCTCCCGGGATCTCCGTGGCCTCGGAGGTTTGATTCCCCGCAGTGGCTGACAACGGTTCTGATCCGGGATATTTTTCGGCCTGCGCTTAATTAGTCATAATTCAGAGGTTTCCATCAGTCACATACTGCACATGCTTAAGTGATAATGAGGCATTTCCATGCTGAATCACCACCTAATGGCTCACGACGCTGATTTTGTTATTAAATCCTCAACCCCTGGCTCCAGAGAGCAGCCCTGGGAGCAGCCTGTTTGCTAATATGGGGAGACAGCGGAATGCGAGCAGAAAATATTATGAACTCGTCACGGGAGCGCTGACATATTGATGTGGCACCTGCACCTGCCGGAGGGCTTTCCAAAAAGCGCTCGGGAACGGGGCTGACAGATTGGTGATTTTCAAATCCAGGCTGCTCTGCTCGCTCGGTGCGGCCAGCTGAGCTCTGAGCCCCCGTGAGCAGCTCAGGGGGGCCATGCGCTGTGCATCCAGGCACGCGCGACCCCCCCCAGCTGCAGAAGGAAGCGGTGCCCCCGACCTTCTCCTGCAGCTCTGAGCAGCCCCAGCAGCTCCGTGGGGCTCAGCAGAGCGATGCTGCGGTGCAGTGAGCGGAGCGCTGCCCACTGCTGCTCACCCCGTGGAGGTGAGGGGCTTTAAAAAGGCCGGAGGCTCTGTTCACGTGTAGCAGCACCGCCGCTTCTGCTCGAGGAAGCGCCTCCCCAGGGGATGAGGGAAGTGGTGCACTTAGAGGGTTTCCAGCAAGAAATTGGAGAATTGCCTCCCCGCGGGGCAGTGCGAAGCACGCTGTTCGTGGCTGTGTTTATTCATGAGCAAAGCGGCCGCAGAGCAGCCGCCGTGTGCAGACACCCTGGGAGCGGTGCGTGGGGTTTTTCCACCCGTTTGCCTCCGCTTTGCCCACGCCGGCTCCATCCTCTCCATAGGTGGAAACGGGGTCAGCGGAGGCGAGGAGATTCCCAGCAGCAGTGGGGTCGGGGCAGCAGCCACCGCATGTCCTGGCAGCGTCAGAAGCCGTGTGGGTTCAGAGCCCGCGGGGATGGGCGTGCAGAGGGAGCGATGCTGGGAGCAGAGCTGCTGCCTGGGCACGGTGCTGCGTGGACACACGGAGCGGCACCGGAGTGCTCCTGGGAGAGGCTGCGGCTGTCAGCCCAGGCAGCACGGTCTGGCACACAGCACCTCTGAGTGCCAGTGGGCTCCACGCGGGGTGCAGTATGGCTCACACTGCGTGCCCCCGTGGGACCCTTTGGCACACACGCGGCTGAGCTGAGCGCCGTGCTCGCTCCCTGCCTGAGCTCTGCTGCTTGTCCCAGCATGCGGACACCAGGCTGGGCCCAGGGTGAGCCGGCAGCAGTCAGATCTGCACCAGGGATCATCTCATACGGGCAGAAATACTGTTTTAAAGGCTTGCACGCGACTGCAATTTCTCCACCATCCAGCAGAGAGGTTTCACCTCCATACACAACACAGCGCAGCCCTCAGTGCTGAGCTGGCAACAGCAGCAGGTAAAGAGGACATGAAGGCTCCAGCAGTGTGTCAGGACAGCTTCTCCTGCTGCACGCAGCGCGGCAGTACAGCCCCTCACCAGCTGTACCACATCCTGTGGGCTCGGCCCCCTGGTGCTGCTTTGGGCTGATGGCAGACAGGTGGTGCTGGGGGCAGGAGCTGGGCTGTGTTCTGCACCACCTGTACCCTCCTCTGTGGTGCCGAGAGCCCCAGCACGTTGGGGTGCTGCAGTCTTACAGCAGCAGTGCTGTGGGAAGTGCTGTTCCCAGGAACCCCCTTGCTGTGCCACAGAGCTGTGCCCAGCACAGGGTCGTGCAATGGCTGCAGCACTCAGCACCCAGGGAGGCCCCACAGCTGCTGCTGCCCTGTGCTAACGGCACACAGCCTTCACCTGGCAGCTGGCCCTGCCCTCTTAGAGCTGTTGCCGGCTTACAGCCCCTCAGTGTGAGCTGTACCTTGCCAAAGTGTGTGCTGCCCGTGGTAGCCTGGTAGGCAGTGGCTTGGCTTGTGCTCTTAGGGCTGTTTTCTTGCTTGGAGCTGTTTGTTGGCACCGCCAGTGCTCTGGCTGCTGGGGACCCTCTGCTAACCATCAGGAGCTGCACGCAGCATTGCTGCCAGGTGAGTCTGTGGGTGCTGCTGCTGAAATAAGCAGCCTGGAGGGTGTGAGGCAGTGGGGTTATCTTCTCCAAGGAGTTTTCCTGCCCTGAGCACACACTGCTCTGTCACTGCCTGGTGCCTTTCAGTGCCATCCTGACAGTGGGATTCAGGGAGCAGTGAGGGTGCTGCTGATGGCTCCCGTTCTCAGCTCTGCGGTGAAATGTGCAGCTGTAGTGAGAAGGTGCTTGCAGGAGCAAGATGTGCTTGCTCACTCTGAACCCTCACATGCTTCTATTGCAAAACAGTGCTGGATTGAGGCAGGCTTGGAAAGTGGGTCAGGCACTTGTCTGCAGCGCTGCCTGCGCAGAGCAGTAAGCAGTGCCGTGCTGGGGCTGCCCACCCCCCAGCAAGGTGCCCCCAGGGCTGCCTGGTGCACAGTGGGCAACTCCCAACTGGCTGCTATGGCAGTGGGATGGCTGTGCAGGTGTGTGGTCCCAGCACCGCAGCACGGGGTGCGGTGAGCAGAAAAGGGCATCCGGCTCAGGAAAATGAGGTGTCAGCAATTAGCCACGTTTTAATGGGATTAAAAGACGTGCTGCTGCTTGCAGCTCCAGCATGACCCGTGTGCAGTCCCAAAGGGTGGTGTGGGGACACTGCTCCCTGCTGTGTGGGGCTGGCGATGCGCTGCCGATGGGATGGGGCTGCAGCCCTCACTGTGCCCTTGTAGGGCTGCTGTGATGATAGGAGCTGTGATGGCTCCTCTGTGTGAGCCCTCAGTCTGTGCATACGCCTGTGCCTCTGTTAATTATAACTCGTTAGCCTTTAAGCTGCCAATGGGAATCAGTTCTACAGCAACACAAGCCTACCTCCCACCAGGCAAACAGAAGCCAGCCCTGTGCTTCTCGGAGGGAGAGTGGGTTTCTGGGTGCTGCCACCTGTTGTGTCTGTGTGCCGTGGGGAGGCTCCGGCCGGCGGTGCTCTGCATCCATCTGCTGACAGCAACAAACAGCAGAACTGCAGCCCAATCACAGTGTGGGTTTCAAAGAACAAATCCCTGGAGGTTGCTGGCCCCGTGTTCTCGGGGACCAGGTCTGTCTCCGTGCGATGCACAGCCCTGTGTCAGAGGTTGGAGTGTGCGGGAGCTCCTGGGCACGGCCAGTGCTGCGGGGCAGAGCTGTGGCCATGGGCTCTGCAGGGGGTGCGGTGCCCACAGTGGTTGTCAGCTGTGTGTGGTGCTGGTGTGTGAGATGCAGAGCTGTGATGTACCAGCACAGTGTTCCCCAAATAGAGCGGCTATTAATAGCTGGGTGAGGAGCTTGGAGATGGGCGAGCAGGCTCTGCGTGGCTGGGTCCTGCACTGGCTGCTCCTGTGCTGAGCGGGGCTCCCTCTGCACCCCTCGGGCAGCAGGACGTGGGGCCCCGTGGTCATGGTGCCCTATGGCCCCTGTGCTCTGCCCCACGTCTGGTGCAGCAGGCAGTCCTACGCATCGCTGCTGGCTTTGCGCACGTTTTGTACCGGCTGGGGTCAGGTGTGCCCTGGGAAGAAGCGGCAGTGATGGGGACGGTGCAGTGGGGACGGTGCCCGAGCCCTGGNTCCACCATGAGCTGTTCCCAAATGCGGTTCCCCAGGCGGTGCTCAGGAAGAGCCGTGCTGCTGCCATCTGCTCAGAGCCCGAACCCTGGCACAGAACCGGAGCTCTTCTGAGCAGTTCCCGCTACGTCTCCATGTACAGCGCTGTCCCTGGGGAGGGCGGGCTGTGTNGCTGGCAGCAGGGCTGTGTGGGCAGGCTGGGGAGGTGTGGCGGTGGGAGCCTGGCAGGCTGCGGCTCCACCATGAGCTGTTCCCAAATGCGGTTCCCCAGGCGGTGCTCAGGAAGAGCCGTGCTGCTGCCATCTGCTCAGAGCCCGAACCCTGGCACAGAACCGGAGCTCTCCTGAGCAGTTCCCGCTACGTCTCCATATACAGCGCTGTCCCTGAGGAGGGCGGGCTGTGTAGCAGTGCTGACCTGTTCCTCGTTAGCCTCTGTAAAACTGCTGCATTAGCATTGTCCTGGCTGGCTCTGTCTCTTTGGAAATACCTATTAATAAAGGCTGGCTCATAGCTACGGGGGTGCCTGCTCTGCTCTGGAGGTGCTGTGGCAACCAGACGATAACACACGCAGTGCAAGTCACATCCAAGCTGTTTCCTCCTCCTTCCAACTCTTTGTGCAAAACAACGGTGCTGAGCTGCAGAGCGGGAGCTGTGCCCTCTCTGCGTACCCGTGGGCTGCAGCCGCCGTCCTCACGGGTGGGAGGACACAGTGCTGCTCCTCTGCCCCACTGCCAGGGCTGGGATGGGGGCTCAGGCCCTGGGGAGGAAGCAGTGCCCGGCGTGTTGCAAATGGGCTGCGTTACTGCAGATGACTGCAGGCGGAGGCGCAGCTCGGTGATGCTGTGAGTGACCGCAGCGTCTGCATCTCCCAGAAACCCATCCGTGGGAGCTGCTGCTGCACGGTAGTGGGGGTGGTACCCGGTGAGCCCCGGGGGCTGCGCTCCCCCTTTGATGCACAAAGCATCCCTGCCACGCGGCCGTGCTGTGCTGGCGCCGCGCGTGCAGCCACGGCGTGTGTGGAACACGTAGCAGGAATGCGTAATGAGATGGGATCTGACAGCCCATCTTTCCGGGAACGTCGCTGTGATCTGTGATAACGCACCCGGCCAGCCGGAATCGCTGCCATGTGCCTCACGCTGCCTCCACTCGTGGGGCGGCTGTGGGGCTCTGTGGGTCTGTGCCCCACGGCAGGGGAGCGCCGCCCTGCTGGCACACCTGTGCTCTGACACGCCGCCATTCCAGCTGCAGGCAGTTGGGTCTCTGGGGGGGTTGTTGTTGCCGTGGGGCCGTTTTGGCAGAGCACCAAACCAAGGCACAGAGCCTGCACGGGTGCTGCTGGGGCGAGCTGCTCCCTTCCTCCTGCCTGCAGTGCAGAGCTGCCCCAGCAGAGACCCCGGGCGCACACAGCATTGTGCAGCCCGCGCCGCTGTGCCCCTGGTGTGAGAGCCTCCCTCCGTGCCTAATTAATTGCTAATAACGTGCGGCGTGCTTGTTCCAAAAAAAAAAAAAAAAAAAAGAAGTAAATTAATTTGTAAACCATTTGTGCTATTTTATCTGTCACTTAAGCTGCTGGGATTTGCGATTTTAATGCATTACATCAGTTAATCAAAATTCTCTTCCAGCAACGGTTTTAATTAAACCCACTTTTGCTTTTTTTTGCTAACTCAGTGCTGAAGGCTGCTAATGAGATCATGATTGCTTTTTGTCTTGCGTTCACCGCTCCGTTCTCAGGGCTGTGGCAGGGAGCCGTGCAGGCAGTGGGGCGGCACTGTGTGCTGTGTCCCATCGCATCCTGCGTGGGCTCCATGCTGGAATGGCAGTGCTGCCGCTCAGCGACGCCTCCAGCACTGTAACCTGGGTTTGTGACCCCCCCGGAGCTGTGCCCGCTGTGCGGGGTGCTGCCCTGGCCTGGTGCGTGGATTTACCCAGCGGTAAAGCATCGGTGCCTCAGTGACAGGAGAACATCCCCACTGCTGATTGGTAGCTGCTGAGTGGCGGTTTTTGTGGCTTTGTCTTTGATTTACAGTCGGGGTACCCTGTGGGTGTGGGGGGTGCGTGGCTCTGTCCCAGCAGTGCTCCCATGCTGGGTTGGCCCATCCCTCCCCTCCGTGTCCGCTGCTGCCAGTCCCCTCCCCACGTACCCACTGCAGGAAGGCCCTGCGAGCATCACTGCCCACATTGCAGGGCCCGGCTGCAGTGTGTTCTCATGCTGCAGGCACAGGGATGCCCCCAGAGCCCCCTCAGCCCTCCAGCTGCTTCCTAGCAGGCCCAGAGGTAACAGGCTGTGGTGGGGATGTTGTCCTGGGTGCAGGCATTGCACGCAGCCTTCAAAGCTCTGGCACAGTAGAATGATGCTCTGTAAGTGCCCAAACCTCGTGGAGCCCTGCCATCGCAGCCTTCCTACTGCAGGCACGGCTCCTTCTCTCTCAGCTGAGTTTCTATATCTGTCCCCACACCGAGCAGCTCCGCAGTGATTGGCACCTGCTGCGCCGTGCAGTTCGGCAGCAATCTCTGCTCTGACAACTCGCTAACGCGCTTCCCCGGCAGCAGCCAATGCGCGGCTCTGACAGCCCCTGCTAAATTAACGCATGGAAATGCGGTCCCGAGCGCCGCTCCGACCCCATGGCCGCCTTTCTGTGGCAGAGATGAGCTAAATAAAGCACCTCCCTGCGCGTGGCACGCTGCCTCTGTGCCGTCTCGGTGCGCTCGCAGCTTTCCGGTGCTGTGATCAGCCCCGTGCCGACCCCAGCGCTGCAGCCATGCAGCTGTGTCTGCCCCTTCTGCTCACCTCCCACACCCCATCCCAAACCCAACTCCTCTCCTCTGTGCTCGTTGGCTTTTAGGATGCGTTGTAACGAGCCGAGGGCTGGGCTTGTGGTGGTGCTGGGCTGCCCCAGCCCTGCTGCTCGCTGTGTGCTCAGAGAAGGGCCCAATGGCATCAGGACCTTAACTGAGGAAATGGAGGCATCCTGATGCCATGACCTGCTCGTTGCTTTGTGCTGCCCGTTCTGCCGGCTGCTGCGCTTGAGAGGCAGTTGTGCCATTTGCTGGAGTCGGTTGGAACAGAGAGACGGTGCTGAGGTTTGTGGCATCACGGCGGCCTGGTGGGCTCAGAGCATGCAGCAAACCAGCAGGCGTGGCATTCAGCTCACCAGTATGGCTGCCAGGCAAAGCGCCTGCCTTCAGCCTGCCTTCAGCCCGTGCTCTCCCTGCTGTTCCTCTGTGCAGGAGTTCCCACTCTTTCTGGATTCGCGCTGTTATGAACAGAGCAGCTTAAGAACAAATCCACGCTGTAAGAAGAGAATTGGCGTTGGAATAGCAGAGCTCCGGATGGCTGCATGGCACTGTGTGGGGGCAGCTCTTTGATACCCCCATGTTGGCTTTGTTCTGTGCTGTGCTCACAGCCACGGCCGTGGGTGCAGCTGCTGAGCGCCTGGAATGCACCAAATGTGAGGTTATAGGGTTGCTCGATGTTTAGCTTGGCACTAAATAATAGCAGCCTGTGGTGTGCTGCACGGTGCATCCCTGTAAAGCATTTCCCCTGGAGCAAGGAGGCACTGTGCTCTGGATGCTCTCATGCTGCTGCCGTCCCAAATCCTCTCGGCTCCTGGTTCTCCCCTCGGGTGCAGCCGTGCAGGGACGCTCAGACCCTCACGGGGGTGCTGAGTGCTGCTTTCCCTTTGCTCCCCCCAGAGCTGGGCAGGCAGGAGCACCGCCTGCAGTCAGGAGTCCCCCCCGTGTGTGAGGTGAGCAGGGAAACCATGGCTCTGTCTGGGGGGATTCCTGCCCCGTGTCCCCACGTGACCCCCACAGCTGAGCCATCACAGCACTTCATGTGTCTGCACGAGGTGCTAACACTGCGCATCAGGGCAGCCTGGATGTGCTGGCTGCTGGCACAAGGGATGGGTGCTCTGGGGAAGCATCTGCTTCAGCGTGCTTCCATCTTTTTTAAGAGCAATTTAGAGGGAAACCAACCCTTGCTGCTGAAGCTGTGTGTTATGTAAATGCTGGCGGGGTGAGCTCGAACACGCTCATTTGGAGGAGCACACGGCCAGGCAGAGGGGAGCTGGCAGCGGGCCGGGATGGGACGGACCCCCTGTGCCAGGAGCAGCTCCGCATTGCTGTGCGCAGTGCCAACGCAGCCCATGTGCCAGCAGTGGTGGTGGGGAGGGCTGAGCACACAGCTCTACTTCTGTGCCTCTGCTGCGGGAGGGTCCCTGTGAGCAGGAGGGGGTGTGGGAAAGACGCACAGAAACCTCCCCGTGTCAGACAGCCACGGAGCAAAGGATCCTCATCCCGGGGAAAAACCACTGCTCCCACTGCCCTCGGCTGTACGGTGCTATTGGGAGCAATAGCATTTAGTAGAAAATTCCCTTTCAAATGCAATTGATTTGGGTTCCCCCGCGGTCCGGCTTTCAATGCACAGCCGGCTGCTGGAAACGCTCTCCTTGAGACAGAAAATCTATGGGAAGGCGGGCAGCTGATGAAGTATTCATGGCGGGTTTTACCGTCAGCTTTCACCTGCTGCAAAAAAAAAAAAAAAAAAAAAAAGGAAAAAAGGAAGGCAATCTTTATTTTTAGTGAGCTCTGAGTAGGGCTGGAATAGAGGCAAAATGCTCCTTCACGTCCAGCAGGGCAGGCAGTGCCCACCAGGCAGGGAGGAAGGCGGCAGTGGGATGGGGGTGCACAAATGTCAGTGCTGGGATTGGGGGTCCGGCCGTGCCGTGGTG
>PPHD01009911.1:0-20160 GCA_002909625.1 Bambusicola thoracicus | reverse complement strand
AGAAGAAGTTTGTGTAGTTATCCAGTGGGGGGGGCAAAGAAGACTGAATTAGAATCTCTTCAGCAGTGCCCAGTAGCAGGACAGGAGGTAAACTAGTCATAAACTGAAATGCAGGAAATTCTGTGTAAATACAATAAAATGTTTTGTTTTGTTTTGTTTTATGGTGAGGATGATCAAACACTGGTATGGATTGACCAGAGAGGTTGTAGAGTCCATACAGTTCCATTGAAAATCCATCTGAACACAGGCCTGTACAACTTGATATAGGTGGTTCTGCTGGACCAGGTGACCTCGAGAGGTGCCTTCCCAACTCTGCTCTCCTGCTATTTACCTGTGTGTTGATTTCCCCTCACAGAGAATAATTGCATTACTCCAGGCATGAGTTAGCATGGAGGCACTTTGGACAAATGGAATGCCAAAGCTCTGGAGAGAAGCAGAAAGCAAGCTGACAGACAGTGTAGGTGTATGTAAATTAATTTATATAAAACACAGCACAGAGTTCAACAAAGCCCAAAGAATGACCTCTGCACCTTGGACTATAAATGAGAAATAAATATAAGGTTACTAAAGGTATTGGATTATCTGTTTTACGTATCAGAGTTTCTTCTGTGCTGAAGCAGAGCTTTCTGTGTCTGTGGTAGGAGAGCATCTGGCTCCCATCATACCTCCATTGCAAACCAGGTGCTAGGCAGAGAGGCACCTTGTACACATCAGATCTTCAGTTCAGACCTTCAGAAAGTCCTCAGAAATGTCTGTGTGAGTGCCCTGACTACCCAGAGAGCAGAGAATTGTCCACACAGAGGTGTTCACATAGATCAACCTGCACTCCTACTTTTCCCTGTCAGTTTCAGGTGACTGCTGGCTGCACAGTTACTAAGTGCTAAACATCCTCTCTCTAGCTAGAGACAGAGATTCTCTTCTCAACTGTCAAAAAATTTGGTTTTCATATGGTAGAAAATTTGGTATCTGAGAGATAAGAGAAAGAGAGCATTTCATCCAAAGCATTCCTATGCTTTAAGATGCTGTGATGCATTAAACACTTGCTCTGGTTAATGAAATCAATGTCACGCTTGATGCAAACCAAAAGCAACAACACATGGGACACTGCCACTCAGACCTCTGTGCACAAGTGTGCTCCAGCAGCTAGGAGAGAGAAAGTGCTGCTTTTATACCAGTTTTATGTGTTGTGAAACTTGCACCTGGTGTGAATGTTTGTTGGTACCATCTTCTGTGGGGTGAATGAGGACAGCCTTCTCATCTCCTCAAATCCTCCTTTCCCATTTCATGACGCAAACAGCATCTAAGAGAAACAAGTATACCCTGGACCACATATGGGATGTCATCTAGAAAGTCCCCTTCTAAGGAAGTTTGGTTTTTTTCATGCACTCTGATGTTGAAGGAGATTTTGTGCTATGATGCAAAGCTTTCCCAACAGCCACAATCTTTAAAATATCTCCATTCTTTAACACTTTTGCTTGGCTTTGCATTTTTGAGGAGAGACTGCAAGAAATCACATCTCATACTGAGACTGGCAAGTGACAGTCCCTCCCATATTCCTGTCAGCAAGGAATAAATTGGATTAGTCTCAGACAATGTATGGGGTTCTGAAGATGTAAACTCATGCCAATAAGAAGTAATATAACTCTCCAATTTCAACAAAGTAATGCACAAAGGAAGCCAGCGAGAGCCATACCAAACTAGAGTTAGTCATAATAGGCAGCTGCAGAACGCGGGATGCCAGGGGACTTACCACATCCCTGGGGACCATTAGAAGTGTTAGAAATCAGAAGGGCAAACTTGTTTTGCTGAAGCTATAAATGATACATAAGACCACGTGCTAGATCTTGGGAGGAAGATACTGGAGAGGATAGCACTGCTCTGAATCTGACCTGTAGTGACTGCAACCCACTGTGATGCAAAACCAGGCAGCAACAAGTGAGAAGTATCATGGCTTCACTTTGTTTTTCAGCTGCTACCATTGCGCAGCAGAGAAGGTGCCATCCTGGTCACTGTTAGCTGTTATTGTGAACTGGGAAAAGAGGAAGAAACTGGAACAGGAGTGGGAAAACTGAGCTATGCTCTCACATTTCACAGATGTTAAAACTGGGTTATATAGACCAGAAGGGGAGGAATGAGGTAACCTGTTCCTGCTCAAGGTGAACTAAGGACCCTATATTTCAAGTTACTAATCCAGTGCCAAACATACCATTCTTTCTTCCATCTTCAAATAGGAATAAGGATAAAATAGATGCTATGGAAGCCAACAATTTCTGCAATTCACACTAGTATAACTGAGGGTACGAGCTAGCAACTGCTTGTAGAATACAGTACAGATTTGGTTTCTTAGATTTTACTATCTACTGCTGTGTCTGTTGCAGTCAGACAGGTTTTTCATTCCTGTATGGGTGAACGTTATGACAAATAGCCTCTGAAGAGACCAAATGATCCCTGGGATCAGTGCTGGAGTATGCAACAGCTGGGAGGTGTTACCTGCTGCAGGCTGGGACCATCTGCTGAGCAGTACACAAACAAATGCATGGCCCTCCTCACAACAGCAGCTGGGAAGAAATTAAGTTGCACAGAAATGAATCAAGCCTTCATAAAACTGCACTAAATCCACAATATTCATGTGCCTAGGTGACATAAACGGGGGATTATTAAGTATAAAGGAAAATAAACCTGCAGGAGTATAAATGCCCAGAATGGGAAATTTCAATTCCATTCTCACTTGTTGCAACCAAAATTCTGATCAGAGTGTCTGCAATGATAATGCGGGAGTATCTAACACATTTGAGTGTAGTCTCCATTACCTATTAAGCTTTCAAGACCATTTCAGTGATAGTGCTGTGCCTGCGTGAGCCAGCACAACAGCTATTATGAGCTCTGGAATAGCATGTACCCAACCTTTTACATTAGAGCAATTTCCTCTGAGGCAGAGAAAATGCTGCCCAGGACATCAACAGGCCTTGTGAACACAAAGCTCAGTGGAATGAGCTGCTAAATAAAAGAGCCTCTGTTTTTGTTTAACAAACACTAAGCTGAAAAATACATTTAGTGAGACAGCAATATCACCAGGTAGGAGGCTGTGTCTACAGCACCACAGTCAATACCCCAGGCTTTTTTATTTCCTAGTCTTTCTTCTGCATCTGTCCTACTGTGTATTTTGAACTAAGAAGCTTAGCATAAAATGACTGTGGATTAATGGCCTCTGCAGATCTGAGTCAGATGTTGCAACGCACTCTTCTTTTGCAAATGTGCTCTTTGTTAGCTGGCATTCCCATGTCAGTCCAGCTGTACCTTAGAATGCTGGATGCTCCTCTGCTAGGGGTGGAAAGCAGTAGCCAAATCAGTCTGAGCACTTGGGAATTATCAATATATGATGTGTCACATAAAACAAATATCACTTATTTACGTATATGAATAAGAAAGAGGGAATAATACAGCCAAAGGAGATAAAAACATTTGGAGAGAGGGGCCTCACTCTATTGGGGTAGAGAGAAAGAACAAAAAGTTATCTGTGAATTCTCAGAATAAAGAATAAGAAGCAACAGCTAGAGAAGTATAGAATCATTAAGATTGGAAAACACGTATAAGATCATCTAGTCCAACCTCCAGCCCATCACCATCATTGTGACCACTTGTCATGTCCCTCAGTGCCACATCTCCACATTTCTTAGACACCTTCAGGGACAATGACTCCACCACGTCCCTGGGCAGCCTGTTTCAATACCTCACCACTCCTTCTGAGAAGAAACATTTCCTTATATCAGTCTACATCCCAGCTACATCCCAGAATGAATGAGGAATTAACAGCAGTTATTATAGACTCACAGTACACATTTCACCTGTTGCTCTCGATAAAATCATCCATCAGAGAAAGACATTTCAGCCCTGGCTGGTAAAATCTGACTGTGTAGTCTCTGGAAAACCAGTTTTGGCACAGCTGCATTTTGAACTCTCCAGCTCCCAAACTAGCTTGGCTACATGTAGATGTAGGTACTTTGGATATCTCTGCTCCCATTGTTGTCAGAGTAGATACAATCAAGTCAGTCAAGGAGCCCAGGCAGAGACTCAGCTTACTATAAAACAGATAGGTACCTACATCCTTGTCTGGACTTCACAAGCTGGATTCACCAGGGGCTTGAGACTGGCCTAGAGAAAAGCATCTTGAACTGCTCTTATATCCCACCTCCAGCACATATCTAAGAAGAACAGTTGTTTACAGCTGTTCCGCAATGTCTGAAATCCCTGTGCAGCTTTCTTGAATACTTCAGGGCACCCTAAATCAGTAATAGGCACCTCAATTTAGGGAACTGAATTTCTTGCTACATCTCCAGTGATTATGATAGAGCTTGGACACACAGCGTACACACAGACACCTTCTTGTAGGAGCCAACGTTTCATTATCTTGAGCTGTGAGCAAGTGTAAAAATGTTATTGTTTCCTGCATGTGGACCCAAATCTGTACTTGCTGGTAGCCTGTGGAGCTGAGCAAGCATATTAGTGCAACAAGAACATCAACCATGTCTACATGTCTAAGGCCTTGAGGGTAGATGATGGTAGATGCTCAAGGCTTACCCGAGGTGAGCACCTAGCTTCAGGAGCTGTCTCATATCCCGATTCCTTGGCTTTGCTGTGCTGAGATGAAAAGGTCACATCTAGAATCCTGCAGACAGAAAGGTAAATAATATTCAAAAAACAAGCAAACAAACAATGGCAACAACAAAACATGAAAAACAAGAGTCTTCTCATTCTTACTTTGCTAGATATGTTCCAGCCCACATTTCTACATGTCTACCTTCAAGCATTCTACAGAGCTTTAATGTTAAGAGTCCCATTAGAAGCGCTTCTCTTAAAGCCTTACACATCACATATGGAAGAGGTAAATAACCAACAAGGCATTTTTACTTCTGCTTTACATATAGTTGCATTTATTCTGTAAATAGGAAAATTCAAATGTACTTTCATGTAAATGTAACCTTTCTACTTGTAAGAGCTGAATTAAAAAGGTGTCAGAATCAGTTGGCTTCATAATACATTTTATGGCATCTAGAAGTTGTATAGCTGGAAAGCTGACGAGGGTTGTTCCAAAATTACCAAGAAAGCAGAAAAATACAAAATCTGTTCCTAACATCACACAAGATCACAATAAATGCTGCTAGGCTTCATGTTGGTGGTGTAGAAACATTTTTAGGGAGCTCATCTGTAAGTATCGGACCTCACAAAGATAATGTTTCTTCTGTTCCACTCAGATAAGAAAAAGATAGTTAGCACCTTCTTAATGTTATTTAGAAAGCCAATAGTTAAACCATGGCCTATATTCCTTCAAAAATCTTATTTTCAAAGATCTCTGGAATCAGACCAAGAACATAACTGTGCCAAAATAAGTAGGCGAGATTGGAGGCTGAATTGAAATTCAGCATGATTAAAGCATTACAATCTCAACTGCAACTCTGTAGTATTTATATGGTGCTTTACACACAATGGATTGTCCTTTGAGAATCTTCCTGTCAGCCTGCACATAAGCAGAATCCCATGTCTTTTTCAGGTAAGAGCCTAGCTCTGGCCTGCATGCTGGTGGGAAGAGACAGCACTAGGCTCATAGCATCTGGTAAACTTAAGAGTTAAGGGAGGAACAATGAAGAGACAGACGTGAACAGAAGAAAGTGAGAAGAAGCCTTCGTTTGGGGAGGTCAGCCAGTCATTTGAGTTGGTAAGTTCTGTGCTGTCCTATGAGGTGTTAGCTTATGAAAAATGCATATGCATATTCACTTGAGAGCCTTGGCTGACGTGGTGCCCCATTACAGGGTACAAGTGAAGATGTCTGAGTGAGAACCACAGGAATTCAATATTAAGTCTACATGTGAGTGTTAGGGGGAATCCAGGATAATTCAGCAGAGCAACAGTTATAGCAACCGAAACAGAGGATGGAAGGTCAGCAATACCCAATGAAAGGATGAAATGCCAGCAACACATGAGGTGCTTCACTGACTTTCAGGCCACAAATAAAATTTTCATTCAGAATTTCAGCAAGCAACTTCTGAAGCAAACAATTCTTTACAGAGGCATAAAATTCAATTTATGCAGCCATAGAAGGACGACTGTGCATGACGAAAACAGAGGTAATAACTCAGTATGTGTGTGTAAATTAGGTAATCTTTAATGTAGAAAAGAATGTACCAAAGGTGCAGACCAGAGAAATTTGTTAAAAAACAAATAAATATTAAAATAATTTAGCAAGCTCTTAATCATAGATCCATTATAGCAGAAATTGCCATGAAGACAGTTGCTAGCATTTCTACTCCTATATTTTGCAGAAAAAATACCCTTTCATCTAAATACAGAAAGAAGTACACATTGAATAGCAATTGATTTTATTTACTAGGGAGCCCTAAAGAGATAATGCATTGTTTTTCAGATTACATGCTTTCATGGAAATTGCTGTGCCAGAAAAAGACCAGGGGTTCATCTGCTTCAGCTGCCGGCTTCTGCCATTCAGAGGAGTCATAAGCACACCATGTAATGCACCTGGACTGCTGTGCAGAGCTGCATCACAGGGAGAAAATCCCAGCCCAGCCCCAGCTGGCAGGCATGCTCTGCCTTCCAGCAGAAGTCCCATTCAATTTCTCCAGCTTATTCCTCTTGATTCCTTACATTTTACTGAAGTCCAGACTGGAATCTTTTCAAATAGCTCTTCTTATTTAATTTCTGTGCCAGTCCGGAGTGGGCTTGAATTTTCCTCAGGGACAGCGCAGAACAAAGAAGATGGATTTCAGGTGCACGTGTCAGGAAGTGGATCTGACCACAAAATCCTTGTAACCAGATCCTGGCTCCTTGTAGGGTCCCAGAGGTGGTGGGGGGCATCCTTGGGGATGGCTTTAGCCAGGACCTGTCCCACCCCACCAACCACAGATCCTGGCAAGCCGAGGAGCATCCGAGGCAGCCCTCACACTGAGCTCTGGCACCACTGAGGACAGGGATGGGCTGTGCCTGTACCCAAATCCCATAACAGTGGGTGTGAATGAGGGCTGCAGCATCATATCACTGGTCTGCTTTATCTTTTCAGTGTGTGAGCATGACCTGCTGGAATCACTGATGTCTCCCTATATGCACACAGGATTTGCAGACATTATATGAGAAACTACCCATCTGAGTATGAAATGTGAAACTACCCATCTGAGTATGAATCCATTCTTTACCACTGTGCACAGTGCTTTGTTGGCATTTCATTGACTCAAGAAGACCACCTCCCACCTCAGGACTTGACCAAGCCATTGCTGTTAGGACAGTGTTTGTGGTCTCTTATTTCTGCACCAGGCTTGACCTTTTCAGTAGTGGGTAGCACCTCTCTTCTAACCCAGGATGCTTCTGTACTTGTCAGTGAGTTCTAACATTTCATATGGAGTATTTGTAATTGCTTTTAGATTGTTTTCTGCTGAAAGCTGCACCTGGAAGTGGGGCTTTTCAATGAAATATGTCCATTCCCATGAAGACTTTCAACAGAAAAATGGCTGTAGGTTTTATTTAAGCAAAAGCAGGAGCTCCACTGTGACTGCATGTCAAAATTTTTTCTTCCAAGTGAGTTGTTTTGATGCATTTCAGTTTGCTTATTTACTGTAATAAAACAGTGACCTAATAATGGGTTATACTGTACAGAGCATTTAATGATAAATAAGCTGCACGGTGTTTAATATTGAATGGCAATATTAAAGGCAAAACAAAATGAATCAAAGGGATACTCCTGAAATAAAATATTTTTATAGTCCCTGAACAGAAGTTCTGGCAAATTTTCATTTCAGAGGAGGTGATATATGAGATGATATTGCAAGAAACAGCAGCCAAAATAGTAATCATTAGTTCATCCTAGGATCTTGGAACACTGTTTATGTAGTGGACTGGGCTCTGCTGAAAACAAAATACAAGGACAGACACACAAAAAAGCCAAAAATATTAGTATCCAAGTAGAAAAAAATAGTAACATTAGAGACATGGTATACAAAAATAATTAGTCTCGTTCAGCATGATGAGAGAATTGCTTTTGCTTACTATCAACCTAACAGTTGTCATAGCTACTCTTCAGAATACACTGGGTTTGCATTATATTGTACCAAAGTTACAGCATCAATTTCCATCACATGTTAAGTATTCAGGAAGAAGAATTTGGAAAGAACCAAAATTCTTCACTGTAAAGTATGCACATTTCTCCTTTAGCACTGCCTGGTCTGGCTTATGTTCCTGCCACATGACATACTGGCAAAGCACAGCTGCTAGCCCTCTCAAATGAGCCATGACCATACCCACCTCCAGGTATTACTTACAGAGATAAGAAATATCTTGATGTTGTGTTTGAACTAGGGGCTAAATAAGCCTGAGAATTAAGGGTCTTTGTCAACCAGATCTAAAGCCTCCCTCTGGATGCTACACTGAACTGCAGCCAGGTTTTGAGTTCCAACTCCAAAATGCTTTCTGCTACTAAACATCGGATCATAAAAATACAGAATCATTAAGGCTGAAAAAGGCTACTGAGATCATCTAGTCCAGTTAGTTGTCAACCCATCCCCGCTATGCCCACTAACCACATCCCTCAGTGCCACATCTCCACTTTTCATGACACCTCCAGGGATGGTGACTCCCCCACCTCCCTGGGCAGCCTGTGCCACTGCCTCACCACTCTTTCTGAGAAGAATTTTCTCCTAATATCTAATCTGAACCTTCCCTGGTGCAGCTTAATGTCATTGCCTCTCTTCCTATATGTGCAGCATCTTCCTTTAGCCCTGTGAACACACTGATTCCAGGCTGTTGCATTACTGATCCTTGGCAGAAAAATAGACTTCGAAAAACTATATGCCAGCCCTCTGCTGCTCCTGTCTCACAGATACGTGTATATATATATACTGTTAAGGCATGTATTAGTCAAGATGTGAGAAAAGTGGTCTTTTGCATTTAAAAAAAAAAAAAAGAGAGAGAGAGAGATTGCTGATTATTTCCGGAAAATGAACTTCAAGCTCCTGTGGTTCTTCATGTTTTACCAAAGAAAAGTGCATACGTTCCTTGCACAGTGATAGCCTTAAAGGCCAGACACCTTCCTTAGGCTTCCTACAGACATGGATACAGAAAGTGGTGACAAAGAGGAAAACTGCCTTCCCAGCACAAAGGTGATCAGATGGAAAGGTTAACACAGGAAGAAGTTAAACAAGTGCACAAGAGCATTGCCCTGGCTGCACATCCTTTGACAATCTACAGAACAAGAGTAGCTCCAGGCAGCCAAAGTTGGGATGTGTTCATGGGTTCATCACAGCAGATTTTTATGATTGCTCTTCATCTGGGTCACGTCTCTGTGCTTCCCTAATGTGGTGGTCAGCATATTTAGAAATGCAGGATGAGCTTTACTTCATATGAAATGTTTGACTTCCTCTCACTAACCGTGATGTTAACCAGGAATGAACCTCAACAGGTCACTGCAGTTTCATGGGAAGAAAGCTGAGATGTTTACAAAGAATCAGGCCTCCAGGCAATAAACACCACTTAAGTACATGCAATACCTCAAACACATGTTTTTTTCTTGCTGAAAAGAGTGGCTTTAGTCACTTACTTAAAGTTACAGATGAACTCCAAGTCTCCTTAAGTAAGAATGCCCTTTTCTCTCCAAGTCTGAGCAGAAGAACAGCTACCCTTAAGGATATCTGGTCTTACTCCATGTTGCTTCGAATATGATTCTGCTTGGGAACTTGTCCTTTACAGGAAGATACCTGCAGTGCACACTGAGCACAGTCCCACACAAGCCTCCTCAGTCTCAGACAGTTGTCCTGGCGCAGCACGGGCAGCCTGCATGTGGTATGCTGACATAGGGGATGGGCTGAACAAGCCCTCTCCTCACAGGGGAGCTGCAGCCCCCACCATCTCAGGGGCCTCCTCTGAACTTTACTCTGAACTCTTCCATCCCAGGGGCAGGAGCTGGCATTTTACTGCTGAATTTCATGATGTTTCTATTAACCCATTCCTTCAGCTTGGCTAGGTTCCTCTGAATTGTACCTGTAGCTGCCAGCATATCAACAGGTCCCCCAGGTTGCTGTCATCTGATCACTGGACAAAAGCACACACCATCAGTGCCTGAGTCCAGTCATGTGGGCAGTACATCTCATTGCCCACTCACAGCATAGCAGTAAAGGTGCACTTGGCGTTGGGAAGAGCCTTTCCCAGACTCAGCCCCCACAGCAGTGGCTATCTGCCTTCTCAGTCTGTGCATCAGATATGTTTTCTGTTTGGGTGCCTCTTTTACACTACTTCCAAAATCCTCTTTCACACTGTAGTATGGCTTTACTCCCACGTTTCTTTCCTATCTGTTTTGTCCCAAGCATGTTTATTTTAACGTTCTTGATGCATGATATTCTCTGCCATATGTTGCAGTAATACGAGAGCTGTGCTTCCTCTGTGTGGGTGCCAGTGGGTGCCAGAGGCACAGCTCCATGTTCTGCTCAAGGGGAAGCTCACATGCTAAATGTACCAGAGGCAGCTGCCCATAAAGAATTAGGATGCTCCTGAAACCCATACTGCTGGAAGCAGAATGCAAGCTGAAATCCGCTCCCCAGCTTCCTTCTCCTGCCATGCTGAGTGCAGTAGCAGCATGCAGAGCATGTGGCCAGCCAGTGAGCAGAGTCTCAGCAGTACACACGGGGAGTGATAGGACAAGGGATCTGCTGGTGTTTTCCCACAGGCTCTCTTCCAGCCTCTGCTTTGGAGCAGAGTCATTTCAAGCACACGTAGCAGCAGCGACCACATCTGTGCCCTCTTTAGGAAACAAACCCCTACACCTGCGCAGGGCTGTTGAATCACAGCCATTCCCATCATGTTAGAGGCTAAAATAAATCTCTAACAGAACATGTCTCTTCCCAACTTTTATATTCCTCCTTATTGTGTGCCAAGTAGGTTAAACTCCTGAAGTTTGGGCCCATTTTTTTTGCTTCAGCTTCTAGGGAAACAGGAGAACTGCTCACAGGGTGAATCTTCAGGGTAGGACTGGGTTCCTCCAACTGCAGCCATGCATATGTTAGCCCTCTAGTGTGAGCCGACACCAGGATCCTGCTGTGATAATGGAGAGAAAAGCACCAGACTGACAAGAGAAGAATCCTGAACTCATCCTTCCTCCTGAAATAGTTTGGGATATGATGACTTATCCTCTGGAAGTGCCCATTGCTCTCCAATAGAGGAAGAGACCAAGCAACATGCTTACATTGTTCTTGAAGGTGAACTACAGAATCTTTAAAAACTAGTAAAATATTTGGAAGAGGTCTGCTGTCATCCTGGCAATTCTAGAGAGACACACATCATTGCTGGGGCCTACCCCATGCCTACTGAGCCCTGTTCAACATGCCCTCATGGGGAGGAGATCTCTGGATCTGATGAACATTCAGCAGGCCCTTCAACCCCTGTGAAATACCATGCAGTTACTCCTGAAAGGCCCTGCAGTCGTAAAGGCCCTGCAGCCCCTCCAAGCCCTGTGATGGGCCTTGACATTGCTTCAGCCCTTGTGTTGGATGCTGCAGTTTCTCTAACCCCTGTGACCAGCCCTGTCCTGTGGTTGTGACAGGCCCTGTGGTTGCTCCCGTGCCTGTGACAGGCCATGTAGCTCAACCAGAGCACACCAATGCTGGTATTCATCACCTCTATATACAAAACAAAGCAAATGACTGTGAAGGTCTGCTCACTTAGTATGGTTAGAAACTCCTACTAAAATGGAGATGGAAGAAGAGGATGAGAACAACGCTGGGCCAACACAGGAATGGGAGGAGGAAGACAAAGAACTCATAAAGGGGACAATATCCATCCAACCCTTGATCACGGGTTATCTGAGAGATGAAGCTGGAGAATGGAGCCAGCAGCCTGAATCTAGTTGGCAGTGAAGTTAGGCATCTGGGGCCACTTTCTAGGGAAGGAGGGCATTGACAAAGCTATTGGCCAAGGGATGTGAGCCTTCACCTTATGAAGATGTCCCTTGACAGCTGTGAAGGAAATGTATCCCTTCAAGGAAGACTTGGATAAGGATACTTCTGGCATTTTTTAGTCTGTGTACAGACTACCTATTCAACAAATGACATTTTTCACTATCACTGCAAAAATCAGAGATTGGATGGGTTCACAGGAAGCTCTGTATAAATGGCACTGCTGTTTTTCATCCCTCTTTATCCCCTACGGTCCTCTGAGTTTGCAAACTTCTTAGAACCTGGATCTGGCTCCTCTCTGCTGGCAAAGCATCTGGCACACCGTTAGCCCTGTGCAAACAAGCAGCAGTAATGCCTTCTAGAAGCAGATGTTTGGAACCTGTTCTCAAATGAAAATGGCTCAGTCTAATTTAATGAAATACAAATAACGTGTTACACACAATTATCTCCATATGAATGCTGGACTCCTCATTAATTAAAAGGGGACTTAGGGAATTTATAACACATCACACCAGTCTGGCCTCACAGGTAGATGTTTTCTCTGCAAATGAACCTGAGTGCTAATCCTGATCTTACTGACATCAGTGACTGAAGGGAAGTCATTGAATGTGTTTGGAGGCAGATTTGTCTCTCTTCTCAAAGCAATGACTGGGAGTATTCCCTTCTCCCTCTAATAGGAATGTAACTACAGAAGTATTATTAGGTCAGTGAGGAAATCTCTAGAGAATGGTAATTTTCTTTGCAATTTTTAACTGCTTAATACCATGCATTACTATTTGAACACCAATGCTAATTCTGTCACTTCACAGGTGGTTTATACAGCTTCTGAGCTAGTGCACTGAGTAGGTATCTTTCATAGAGCAGAAAGCGAAGATGAGAGATAGGTGGTATTAATTCTGCACAACCCACACTTCGTCTTGGATTATAAAATGCTGACTTATGTGTTAGCTGCTGAACTGGAAATTATTCTCCCTTTGGTCACCCATCTGAACCAAACAGGCTTTGTTGCAGGCAGACAGCAAAGGGAAAATCTTAGCAGAATATTTAACCTACTGGAATTTACTAAAAGTAAACGTACTTTCTGCTTTCAGTGTGACATAAGATATCTGAGAAGAGAAAATCATACATTTATATACACATTCTAGAATATATAAACTATAGGAATTCAGTGTAATGGAATTTTCAGTTCAGGTGAGATGACTCTTGCACATCTCTATCACCCCCGGTGACCTTCAGCACTGGGTGATATCAGAGATGTGTGTCCTTCATCATGCCAAGCCACCATCTGCCTTCTTCATTCATTCATTCCTCAGAATATTATGGCATCCTTGAAGTGAATTTAGCTTCCAGCATTAGGGACCCAGGCCTCCATTCAGCACAATTATAACTGCATTGATTTCAGTGAAGCTGTCTCTAATTGGCAGCAGTGCAAGTCAGGGGGGAGTTAGAGCTATCACACAGTTGTGTGCTATGATTAGCTACAGACTGAGAGCTGCAGATAGTAAAACGTGTGCAGAAACTGATTCTGAAGTGCCTTCAGATTTGATGTTTGTGATGAAGAAACCTGGACAGCATTTCTCTAGCTGACCAGCTTTAATTTGCTTTGCTTCTTGGAGAGATCTGAATCCTAACTCTGGTGGGGACAAGTCCTGATCAGAGCCTTCTCCCAGAAAACGTTCTGAAGAAACACAAAATTTCATTCTTTTAGTAGTGTATCCCATGCTAGAATCATATGCTTTCAATACAGAGGAAAATGCTCCAAGGCTGACACAGCAGTACTGAAAACGATTGCACTCTTCAGTAGTATCCAGTGATTACCCTTTGACACAGAGCATGACAGCATTCATTAAAACACAAAGGGGAAACCATTTGATTTGTAGATAAAAAAATAAGATGTTTCAATACAACATACAATTAATTTTATATTTTATTTTGTGTTATCTACAAAAAGGCACATTCAGAATCCCCACAGTTCCAAGCTCAGAACAAAGACAAATGCTGCAGCAAGAAAAAGCTTCACAGATGGGAATTCTGCATTTCAACCAACTCTACTAATAGCACTGACATTCTGAGTAAGCTTGGGCTGTAACTCATAGAGCTAGGATTATCACCATGCAGATTTGGAAAGAAAAATGGAGCCTGAATATTAGCAAGTATTAACTAATTGGAAAGCTCATGACACTAGAATAGCATGTCAGAGAAACTTATTGAAGATCTTTCTTTAAAGTGCTGACTTTATGATTGGTCAAAGCAGTCAGAAAACTCTGCTGCAGGACAAGACGACAATCGGTCAGATTAATTCATCATAACAGAATACTTCTATTTCTACTGTCTATCCTTCTCAGTGAAAATTAAATGCTGATTTTTATCGAAAAGATTGAATTTGATCCAACTGCTGCAGAGCCCTCTGCAGTTTCGTTATTTTAGTTTTCAAAACTATTTAAGGTAATTCAAGAAATTTGCCAAACCTGAACATTGCATTTCATCTTTCAGAGAAGATGAATCCAAGCACAGTGTGAGCAATGTTTTCAGCTCTGAGATTTGAAACTCACTGGAGTAATTGGAGATGTGAAGTTTTTAAAGAGAAATGAAATGTGCTGCTTGACACCACACTGCACCATTCTCACATATGCTCTTCCAGATAGACAGAGGCCATGCCAAGCTCTCCGGTCCTACCATGCACTGCAAATGCTGCATTGCACTGGGAAGAATGGCAAGGCTGCTATTCTAGATTTGTGGTTTCTGCTAACGTTTCTCTTAAGTAGTAGTTTACCTCTATCCAAGTAGCAAAGTTATTTGACACATGTAAAGTAGTTCTGAGATGAAATATGATTGTTAATTTTTTGCCCCATCCAGTCACATTTTTCTAGTTTCTATGGTGAAAACCCTGTGATACCAATAGCAAATTCCTTGCTATAGTTAAATTATATTCCACTCTCAGTTTTCCAGAAACTCAATATGGCCATATAGTGCTGTAAGAAATGAAAACTTGATTTCCTGAAAACAAGAAAGCTCTAGAGGCCCCAACCCACTTTACTGAGTTAATGAGCTGAGTTACTTTACTGAGTTACTGAGCTCATTTAAACGACTCCATTCCCACAAATTATGGTCTGGCCACTGGCATCTACATCTTTGTTACCTCCTTCTAGGATTACAATACATCTTTTGTAACAATATTAACAGTGTTGTTAATGAGCTATGTTAAATAAGCAATACTTTGGACATGAATCTTCCAGGACTTGGAAGGTGCCAGTTAGCACACAGCCTTCACATCTGAGGTATCCTCAGGCATGCTAAGGCTAAGAAGCAAATCAAATCATCCTCACCCTCCCACACCTCCTCTTAGGCTTCCCCTGAGTAATAAATCTGAAACGATATCCAAGGTAGGTCCCTAAGGCACACTGCAGCTTGCACCTACTTCTAAATGAACTCCTCTGGCTGAGACTTCTTTTCTATAGCCCAATAAACCTTACCAAAGTAAGAGGAAAAGCTTCTTTGTACAGGAAGAATAAAACTTCCTCAGGAGATGATGAAGTGCACTCACATTGTAATTCAAGCCCTCCCTACCTGCTGCTCTGAGAGCAGAGAACATTTCCTTGCCCCTCCCTCCTCCAAAAAGAGCCACAGGCATGTAAATCTACATACCTTCTCAAATGTCCAAAATTAAACCACCACCTGAAAGGACAGATAAACCATACTGAATATTAGTCAACAACAAATTCACACTAGAAGATACAGTGCTCCTAAGAGGTATAGCCTAACTTACCTACCCTAGAGGAGAGGAGACAAGAGGAAGAGGAAAAAGGAAGAAGAGGAAGAGGAAGGGGAAGAGAAAGTGGAAGGGAAGGGAAGGGAAGGGAAGGGAAGGGAAGGGAAGGGAAGGGAATGTTGTTTGCTTGATTTCAAGCTCAAATCAGTGTAATTATCCAGCTGTCTGCCTACAGATACCTATAATATCCTTATTTTCACTTCCCATCTTAAACTTTGGTCATCTTGCTACAACAGGAAAGCTCTATCCCAGAAATAGGAAATAAATAATTGATTTTCTTTCTATGCCTTGCTTGTCTGTAGCATTAGCATGAGTTTTAATATTATTTTACTGAAATACTGTCATTTTTTTGAAATCAAAGTACTGATAAAAAACAAATACACTTACTTTAATAATAAAATTCTTGTTTATATGAAAAAAGATTATCAATCTATCTGTCCAGCTGAATCAGTTTTGAATTCTAAGAAAATGAAGGCTTTCAGCTATAACATTACCACAGTTACAGCTGCAGCTATTACCTTTGTTAAATGCCATTTTGTGCAGACCAGGTTAGTTTCACACCAGCTGAGATACTGCTTTAAACAACTATACTCTCAGAGAAATCACAGTACTAAAAATTTCTCTCTGTGTGGGCTGGTGTAAGAAGCCTGTTATCATAGACAGCTCTGTGGTGTTCCTGACATTTTTTGATAGCTGCTAAGAATAGGACTTCTAAAGCCATTTCCTTCAGTTCCCCCTTTGGGAAAGCAGGGAGGTGATGACAATGATCCAGAAAGCCACAAGAAGTCACTTTCAACTCTGTTTTTATTGGACTCCAAAGCAGTACAGGAAATAATAAAGGTAGTAAAAATCTCAGTATTTATGGTAATGCACAAGAAAAGGTAAAAAGGTCTACTCAGATTGCCAAATAAATAAAGAAGATGCACTGGAAGGGAGCATGATGTGAGCAGGTTGTTGGGCTGAGACCCCAGAGATGTGGGTTTCCTTGTTGGGTGGCTCAGCATAAGTCACTTCACTTCATGGAATCATAGAATGGCCTGGGTTGGAAGGGACCTCAAGGATCATCAAGCTCCAACCCCCCTTCTGCAGGCAGGGCCGCCAACCTCCATATCTAATACTAGACCAGGCTGCCCAGGGCCCCACCTAACCTGGCCTTGAACACCTCCTGGGACAGGGCATCCACAGCCTTTCTGAGCAAAGAAGACACTTCCCAGTGTCTTTGACTTTTTTTCTCTGTAAATGGATTTAAGTGACCATGCCTGTAAGGAATTTCAGTACACAGAAAAGCAAAATGATAGAAGAGGTAGACCTTAGTAAGTCATTTAATCTTCATAGCCTTCTTGAGACAGTGGTAGCAGTTGCTGCCAAACTGACAATGGAAGCATGTTAAAGGCAACTTTTCCTCAGCAACAGAATAGCTGGATTGGCCATACAAGTCTGGTTTCAGGAACACCACAGTTACTAATTTCTGTTCATCGCGCTCTGAGCAAGCAGAGATTAAAGCTTTGCTCTCCAGCTCTTCCTGCATGATGTGGTGCCTCACTTTTCTTCAGGGTATACACTAAGCTGCCATAGTCAATGTTTACGTGCTGGGTCCAGCTTTACAAGTCAAGTGCTCACACACCACAGTTCTCCTAGTCCCATGAGCAGTCAGGATGTTCCCACTTCTCTCCTTGCATAGGGCACAGCAAGGCAGCACCTGGCTGACCATCCAACCAAGGTTCTGTCTTTGAAATTCAACTGATAGTGCAAGGAGCTGGAGAAAATGAAACAGGAATAAGGAAACAATGATGAGCAGGATATGGGGAATATAATGCAAGGATCCAGACTGAGAGAGGTCAGTTGGGAATGGAGATGAGAAACATGGCAGAGGAGTGAGGAGAAATTTAGTCCAGAGGAGGCAAAATTTCTCAGACTTAAAGCCACCGCACCTGGGGCTACCAGGGGAAGGAAATGTTCCTCCAGTCAACAGCCCTTCAGATTTCAGTGGGATTGGGAAAGTGAGCATAGATGTCGGCCCTGAGCACTCCTTGAATTATTTATCATCTCAAATGCTCCTTAAGGAACAGGCTGTGCCATCTCACCGTGCTGCTCAACAAAGATCAAAGCCTTTAGAAAGAATCCACCTACAGGACTGCGGATTTTGGAAGGGAAGTGTAACCCACTTACTGCGCTGAGTGCTACATGAAAGTCCGCTTTGTCAACGTAGGTGTAAGGAACAAGGGTATTTCATTGTCTAATAGCTGCCAATATGGGAAACTAGAATATTAAGACTACCGGTAATTTTGTTTTCTGTAACAATTAACAGCAGGGCTTTTCCTCTGGAGTTGTATGCCTTGAAGAGCAAAACACTGCAGATAATCACATAATGCACTGAAAAGCACCATGCACAAAAGGATTAGGGAAAGAAAATGCCCTTTGAGCAAAGAGAAGGCTGGAGTGACTTAGGAAGTAAAATCACAGCCTTGTGCCTTCGAACAGCAAATCTGAGCAGGAGAGCAATAAATGTAACGGGAATGAAAACAAGCTCAGTTTATAACTGCACCAAATGATGCTTTGCGTAATAGTACTATGTGCCTCTCTACAGAATTAGTGGATTTATTCAGATAAAGAGGAGAGAACCTCACTCAAAAGGTCTTAATAACCACAAGCCAAGATGCAGATTTTGAGCCCAGGTCAAACAGTACAGCAAGCTGCTGACTATAAAGCCCTGGAAATCAGCTATGGCCTATCTGCTAGCCTGAAAGAAGAGTAACGGCTTAAGATTTTCCTCCATTATGGTAGATTGCCTTCATTAATTAACATCTTCTAAAGTAAAAATTCATCTTATTAGCATGATGACATAGCCTAAATATATAGTAACTGGTACTCCAAGACGAGGATGTGCTGATGTCTGTGCTGACATAGCTAGCTAGCTACAGCAGGGAGATGACTGGAATTTAACGTGTACCCAAGTACATGTGGTTCAACTAGGTTGGTAAGGTATAGCTGCACAAGTCTCTCCTGATATGGCTCAGCTATACCAATGTAATTTGTATGGTAGGCATCTGCATTATTAAAAAAATGGCCCAGATGGAGTGGACCAAACTCTCCAAGCATGGTATGACAACCTGGGTGAGATTCTGGGTGTGATTCCTTGCTGCCAGCTCAGCTCCCCTTACAGACACAGTGCCTCTGACTCACTCCAGGTTTAAGATGAAAAGACTGTGACACAAGTGTGCCTGTCTGCTGGCTACAAAAGGAGGCAAGGCAACCATTACTAGAGCAGATGCAGACATCTACAGGATCACTATTATATTTGGTCACATAAATTCCACCCTGTGTGCCAAAAAATGGTACTGACTGTCCCCGTAGCTCTGTAACTTTCAATTAGAAATTCATAATCTTCTATAGAAAGCCATATGTAAGAGGACAGTAGCTGATATCTGCTACATACCAGCTCCAAAAATAGTGTTATAATTCATACAGTGGGAATAAAAGTGTTCTGATAGTGCCTCTGATTTTAGAGACATATGCTCATTTTTTTATGCTGCCAGAACTAAGCGATGCCTAGGGTTTCTAAAAATATGTAGTTCCATTTCCTAACTCACAGAAAATATGGAAAAATTCTATATTAGGTTTTGACTTGACAGAGAAAATAAAGCTGATTATAGAAAAGATTGCTCCAATTGGAGTGGCTGCTCCAGGAAAAGTGCTTGTGCATTGGCTGCAGTTCTTCCAGTCTTGACCACCAAACATGGCATCTTGAAAGACCTGGTTTCACAGAGCCAAAAACTGCTATGCACTAAGCTGGTTTATAAAAGCAAATTAAGTAGAAAGATGCTAATGAGAACTGAAAAGAGTTCACAACACTTCCTTAAATGCCCAACTGGCCACAATGCACTAAGAAAGAGTGGGATTTGGCTGGTTAACACATCAGGCTAGCTTACAGAAATTAAACCGGGATAATAGGAGTAGTGCAAATAAACATATTCACATTTTAAGCTAGGAATGTAAGAAAATTAAAAAGGAAAGCAAAGCCACAAAGACAGTTCCTTGGGCTTCAGACTTAGGGATAGTCTGCTGAGTTTTATGTATCTTAGAAGAAAGAGAAAATTTTAAAATAATTGAAGTCCTTTGCTGTTTATAAATGTTAATCCTGGGTAATTACAAAAAACTAAGCAGAAGTGTTCAGTAAATATTGTTCTTCATCAGGAAAAACAAAATAACTATTGATATCAAATGACGACAAAGCAATTTAATTTTAAGAACAACAGGGGACAATGTTAATCACCATTTATTTTTATATTTATATAAAATATTTATATTTTAAGTATGTCTGCATAAATACCATGTGAGAGTTTGAAGGAGCCAACCTAATTGTTTCCTGGCTCATTCACAGTGAAGTATTTAATTCAGTCCTTAAGCAATGTGGGTATTAAAAGGCCCAGGGCTTTTTTTGTAAGGTCTTGA
>PPHD01009910.1:3341-20160 GCA_002909625.1 Bambusicola thoracicus | reverse complement strand
TCCTTGGAGTCCAGGAGAGGGATGCCTGGACTGTGCATCGGCTGCATAAAATAGTAGATGAGTGTGCTCTGAGCCCACAGAAAGTCTGCAGTCATTCTTCCTTCAAGACCTTGCACTCTTTAGAGGTCAGTTGGTTGGTTGCTACTGACAGGGAGCTTGCATCTGAAAAACACAGTGTACATCCGTGGGCTGGCAGCACGGCCGCAGCGGAGCTTCCCTGCCATCCAGCAGTGTTGGAAAAGGAGACTGAATTCCTGCAGAGATGAGAAAGTATTTTTCTCTGAAGGTTTCAAAGGAGCTTTTATTAGTGGCTCTTGATCATAGCCCGTTCAGTGTCACCCAGGCACTTCTGCTGCCCATTAGGGCCACTATGGGATGTGTCTGAGGTTGGAAACTTAGCAGCAGACTGGGCTGTGTGACTTGATGTGACCGGTAAGTTTTAATCTTCAACAACAGAGAAACACACACACAGACGAAAGAAAAAAAGTAAACTCTTCCTGATCCACTGCAAGCATTACTTCAGTGAGCACTTTTATGATTGTTATCCCAAATGGACACTGCTTCAAGGAACAGATGGAGAGTTTTTTTTGTCAGGCTCGGTTTTTGTTGTTGTTGTTTTGCTTTTGCTTTTTATTTTCTTGTTTTCTGTCAGTCCATGTAAGCTATAGATTGTTTTCCTGGCATCAACATAATTTGCTAGGAGATGTAGAAACAAAATCTGAGCTGCTGCAAAGCTGCGTGTGTTGCTTTGCCTGGGCAGATAAAAGAACTCAGGGGAAACTGCTGCTGAGGCAAAGAAGAATGTGGGGCCAACAAATTCTGGATTGCAGAGCCTTGATTTGGAGGCTTTAGGGAGGCAGCGGAGATACTGTGCTGTCTACAGGTGCATCCTTTGTCTTGGGAATGGGCTTTCTGCTCCCAGCACCAGCTGTGTATGTGCTTCAGGAGAGAGATGTGGATACCCTCCCAGCTCTGTCCCAGTCCCTGTGGAGAGAAAACCTGGATGTGATGGTTGGCAGGGAGATGTGGTTCCTTTGCATAAAAGCAGTACCATCACTTTTGTATCTCTGTTGTGAAGTGCCAGAAGGTGTTTACCCCCTCTCAACTAATGTAGTGGGGTGGGCAAAGAAAGCTGAGCTGCTTCCCTGGGCAATTGGACTGGCTGATGGGCTTTGAAGTGCTCACTGCTGACAAATAACCAGCCATGCACAAAGACAAGCAATCAGTCACACAGTCAGGAAATACCATCTAGCATTTAACTGTAATTCAGCATTTTGCGATGAGGAGAAAAAAACATAGCTGAGATGGACTGGTAGTACATTGAAGTTCATATGGTACATTAAAGGCGTATTGACCTGAGCTGCCCGTTTTCAGGATAGACTGGCTTGAAAATTCAGGCTTCCTTTTTGTGCTCACAGTGAACATTCTTGTGCTGAATTGTCTACAGAGCAATGAAAGGTGGCTTTCCCTGCCTGCTGGATGCCAGACCCCAGTCCTGCTGTTTGTATTGGTACTACCATCACATCGCAGGTCACACCAAGGACCCTAAGTAGTGCACTGTTTTACATACATGAAATGCTGCATCCAAGGATCCTGTGAATCAGACAGGTATTCACAAAACCTCTTCAATTTACCTCGTCTTGTCACATTTGCTGCTGTTTGAACGCTGCAGTTTCTTGAGTCATCTGGAGCAGATGGCTTTCCACGTGTACACTGACCAGCATGAGAAGTCCTGGGCACTGGTGAGGATTTGTGGAGCAGAGGAAGGACAGGAGATGCCTTCTCAGCATTGCAAGGCAAAACGTATAAATACTGGGGGCTGGGAGCAGTGCTTCAGAAAAGCCCACTGCTTGAGACAGGGCCTAATTCTCCTCATGGCAACCCACTTGTCACAATTTGACTCAGTTTGACTGCGAGTGGAACATCGATTTTCTTTATTTAATATAGCATCATTATACTTTTTATCTGCTGGCTGCATACCCCAGTGATGAGTACCATAGCAGGGTGATGGATAGAGAGCATAGTGCATTCGTCTAGATGATAGATAGGGAGAAAATGTGGTGAATTAGTTCAGAGGAGAGAAAATACAGTCAATTATTTTACATAAGGCAGCGTCTGGTACTCACAATCCCTGCCTGAGAGCAACAGAACACATGAATAAAAAGATTAAAGGGTTCAGAAGTGAAATTTTTGTTTTAGTATCAACATATGGGCAAAACATTACATTTCGGCTCTAGAAATAAACATGTGCTAGCCTCGGGAGCACTGATGTTTAGCAAGAGACCGAGACCAAAGGTTATCTAAGAATATAGACATTGTTTTTATAGCGTGTCATATTGCTGAAATTTGACGTGTCTCTGCTGATTTGAACCTAATCACCCCCTCCTATAACATGATAGTTTCAGATAACGTTAATTATTTGTAGCAGTATTAGCACTGCTATCTAAAAAGCAGTTATTTTACAAACAAAATGAAGCGTAAATGGAGCCATTCCAGCATGGATGAAAACCCCATTTAAAGCTTCATTTCCCAGCCTGATATCTCGGAGGCAGCCTGTGTTTGATGAGAGCCTTGCAGCGGGTGGGCTGTTTGAGGGACAGCTATCTGTGCCAGGACAACACTGGTTTTATTTTTATTTTCCACCAGCTTGGAGAGTTTGCACTTCCTGAAATCCATCTTGATGGGACAGCATTAGTCAAATCAGTTCCATTATAGCACAGGGAATGGGAGCCTTATCAGAAGGTTGGGATCTCTGTGCCAGCAGGTTTGATTAAAACATTGGTAAGAAACAAGAGCGAGGGCAAGTTTGTCTCACCTGTGTGACACCCTGAGCATCATGGTGAGCCACAGTTCATTGGTGTAAACTAGTTAAGTTCATTAGGTCAATGAAATGACACCGACAGAAAATCTGACTACATATTGTCCTTACAACAGGACATTTTCCTTCTTCACTGCGGGGGAGTTGGACTAGATGACCTTTAAGGTCCTTTAGGACCTTCCAGCTCACAGCTTCATGCTATGGCCAGTGCTTTTTCCACAATCCAGGACTTGGGCTAACCAAAGCAGCTCAGCTCTGTGAGCTCCTAACTGCTCATGCTCCTTTCCTGAGAAAAAAAATATGTATATATAAATTAACATTTACCGGCATAGGGAATGAAACCCTCCAATATTCCCTAAAACCAGGCCTAGGCAGAGGGATGAGTAATGGGGAATTAGAAATTAGAGTCCAGAATGTGAATATGAAGAGGGATCTGAACTTGATTGTCTTTAATACGTAGGGAAGCCTACAACCAGGTTTCCTTTTGAGGAGCCAAGGGTTACTGATTCTTCAGGACACACTTCACTTGCTAGGAGCTACTTAGTACGAAATTTCATAGTGATATGGATACAGTGGAGCATGGTTCTGTTCTGAGATCCTTCCAGTATCAGCGAGTAAATCTTCATAAACTAGGGGGAAAATGGAAAAGTAATATCCTTGTCTTAGGAGGAAACTTAATCAAATTTGTACGTTTGAGTAATATGCGTGGTATATATTACTCTCTTCTTACTATTAGCAAATGTGACACCAACAGATCTCCTGCAAAGCTATTAGTCGTTGGTAAATATTTACTTAGCAGCATCAGCTTATTTCTTTTTGCATGAATCATTTGTTCTTAATATCATCCTATTATTATTCTTACTGCCTGATCGGTCCCCTAAATTGCCAACACTGTCTCTGCTCCCTGTTCCCCGGCTGACACCAGCTCAGCAGTCAACTTCCTGGCACATTGTTTTGGGTGATAAAACATTGGTTCTAGAAGCCCTGAAGGCAGTAGATGGTGAACAGTTTCTGTAACTTCCAAATATGACAAAAAAAATTAATAATATAATATTCCCTTAGGAAAGAGTAAACAGAAAAAAAATTGGCTTATTCTCTCAGACACTCTAAAGCAGAGGCAATGAGAAGTGAAGTTATTCAACAAATGCCTGGACCAAACTGACTGTAATTCTTTGGAGAAATGTGGGTGTATCTCTGCTGGGAAAGTGAAAATTAAAGATGAGTACATTGGGTTCAGCAAAGCTCAAGGTCTCTTTTTTTTTCAAACAACAAGTCACGCATCCATGACCTAAGCCAGAAGGATGCTGTTTGCTTCTATCTCTCTGTTGATGACACCTGGCTCCGTCTCGAGCTGGCTTGGCCGCTCGGGAAGCTGCTGTGGGTGGCAGAGAAAATGAACCCAAGCCTTGGATGCTCTGGGGAGGTCAGTGTGATGCTGTGGGATTTACAGACATGGGCTGTGCTCCCAGCGCGAGACAGCCTGACACCAAACCCACCACTGTAATTCCCTGGCCTTACATATTCCCCAGAATATATCTTAGTTATCATACCTGGCTCCTTTCCTAGGACTGAGTCCAAAACTGCTTCTGATCTTGACTGCTGGAGTATTTGTGTAAACACAGCGTGCTGTACACCCTCCAAGAGCAGTCCCCAGCGAGTCGGCTGCGGTTCTCCCAGACAACAGCGCGATATTAAGATCCCCCATTATCAATGGTTTGACTTTTAGAAAGCTGTCTACATAAACAAAGCCTATTCATCCTGTGATTGTGCCCTGGAGACTGTCCTACAATCACTTTCATTTCCCCTCCTGCTTTCCAAGGCAGTGCCTGTCCTCATGGTGCCAGGATTTCAGCATGGATCTGCTCCCAGCTGCACGCCTGCGTGGTGTGGCGTGGCATGGCATGATGGGGAGGCTTGGTCGCTCGGTTCCTTCAACTAAATAATGAATGTTCTGTCTGAAAATGATTGAGAGAGACTCCTGGCCCCTCCAAAAACTACCCAAGAATGGCTCAGTAAATGGGAATATGAGGGAAACTAAAATGTAATGGAAATTAATTGCGAACAAAATGAACAAACAAGTTTTTGTTCTTAAAAAGATGCAGCAAACATGATTTCAAGACCTTTAGTTGTTGATAACATACACCCATATTTCTGTACTAACCATCCCTCAGACAAACTCTTCTTTTTTAATCCGGATTGTCCTATAACAAATGACATGCAGGGAACTGCCAGCGCTTTCACAAAAACTTTTGCTTATGCAGAAGGAGAAATTTTGGTGAAAGAAAATTGCAATGAGTTTACTCCCTTCTTGATGATCACATTCTCTTCCATCTTACCAAAGAATCGGTGCCTTTTACAATATGTAGGGAACATATGACATGGTTGAGCATCTTGCATGCTTTGCTCAGTGACTGAAGGCAAGTGATGGAAGTGGAAGTGGGAGCCCATCTGTGCCCATGAGTGCTCCTTTTTGAGTTTTTTAATCTATTGCTTGTTTACATGGGAAAATCAGGCAAATTAACCTGTGCTAATTAAGGGCTTGAACTTAAAGTGGATTCGTTGAACTGCTTTCAGCCTCCGTGTGGACAGAATTAGAGACCTTTATTTGCTTTGTTGCGATTTGCCTCCAAAATGCATTAAGATAAACCAAATTAAGACCCTTTTTTGTTGTTGTTGATCTGAAGAAATATGCAGTGTGTGCTCATTCGTTTTAAAAGTTCTGAGATTAATTTTGCAGCAAATGTCCCTGTGCAGACACATCAACATTCCTAATAATATTTGGCTGAAATGCAAGATAATAGCAAAGTCCAGGCTCAAATAAAAGGGATGAATCATCTCTAAATCACATGTTAAGATATAATAGGATAAAGGACAATTGTTTTGCTAGAGAGAAACTTCTGTGCACTGCCCAGCTGAAGGGTCAGCCACAGCTCTCGCCCAGCAAATTCACCGGTGGCAGTGTTTGATTCGTGAGGATTTGTCATTCAGGACTCCAAAAATGAGCACAATATTGGATCAGATCCGACCCAGGGACATGTGGGGGCCCGGTCCCCACCAAGCTGTAAGGTACCAAGCGCTGTTTTGGAGTGCATCCCCACATCCTTTGGTCCATCGTCAGAGCCATGGGGTCATGCAGTACTCCCATGCACACAGCTCTAAAACCAGGGGCACTCTTCAAAAGCCCAGCATGTTACTTCATCTGTGCATTAGTACATCCCCAAATAGAAGCAGTGAACTTTATAGTGGAGGTGACTCCCTCTGCCAGATAAAAAAATAGAAAGCTGAAATGCCTGCCCATTACTTAAGCACACACGGACCCATTTTCATAGCCTTCATCTCCTCTGCCCCTGGAAAAACAGCTCCTTGGAAATTACAGTAATTGTTTTATTCTCTTTGATCTCCACTAATAAAGCCATGGACTATCACTCAGCAGGAGCTGTTTCTCTTAGTTAGGATCTTTCCAACTGTACTTACATTAGGAGGGCTCTGGGGAAATTTCAGTAAATGCACTTGAAAAGAGCTCTGCAAAACTGCTTAGAGTTTCTGTGAAAAATATTTCCCCTGCATTTGTTCACTGGCTGCTCAGAACACTTCTCAGCTTGTTTGTTTTTCCCTTTATTGCAGTTGTTGTTGGACTGAGGCGAAAGCTAGAAGAGAGAGTTGTGACTCCGTGTCAGGAGATCTTGTGGCAGCCAAAGAACAGAGCAAAAATTTGTGTATCCCAGACAAGGCACTGTGGAAGTCACACTTGAGAAAAGCAGCTCTTGCTCTGCGTATTTTACTTTCCAACCTCAGTAGGGAAGATGGAGGAGTGATGAATGTGCACTGATCCTCCAGCAGGAAACCCTTCATTTCTGAGGTGTGACATAAGAGCCCCCAGCACCCGCAACCACATCCCGTTAGAGAAAACATCATTTAGTTCCCTATGCAGGCAGCACGGGCCTGACTTAAAAGTAGCAGTGAACCTCACTCTCATGGATATAAGTGTAAATTGAGGTTCCTACATTTGAACGTCCCATTGCACAATTTTATGCGTGCAAATGGTTGGAACTGTTGCCCTTTGGTTGTAGTGGGCAAGTCACCGGCAAGGACTGGGAAAGCTGGTGGGTCAGCACTTCACTTCTCCAAGTTACTGCTTGTGAAGTGAACTGGGAAGGTGCTGGATTTTGTATTTAGTGCCTGGGCCATAAGCACCACAGCCAGAACTATGGGTCAGCTTGTTTGACCAGTGAGGCAGGGACCAGCACAGGCAGCAGTGAGTGGTTCCTGGCAGGCAGAGCTTCCATAGTGCTGGTGAACATAGGGATTGTAGCAAGGTGCAAAGATAAACCCAACCCTTTGAAGCGATTCTGCATTTCAGGTGAAGCAAGCAAGGAGCTCCACACCCTGGGATGCCCTTTTGCTGCTTCATGCTGTTGGAGAGGAGCGTGGCAGAGGCCTTCACACCAAGCATAGAGGGTCCAATCTGTATCCATGTACCTGCCTGTTGCATAATGAGCAATTGAAAACTAGAGTCACTGCACCAGCTGCTCTCTTGTTGTTTCTTTTCCCCTCCAGCTAGAAACTCTAAAGCTCAAAGGACCAACTGCACAGCCCTGCAGTTGTATCTAGTGCACCTAGAATCCTGCCACAGGCACAGGGAGTACGGTGTATTCATCTGAGTGATGGAGAAATGTCACCCCTGGTGAAGGCAGAGAGCAGGACTGGTAAGGAAGAAAAAGCCTCTTCCTTTAAACTGGTTTTAAATCTTTCTATAGCTGGAAATGGAAGATCAGTAATTAAAGCTTAACTGAAAGAGATCAGAAAGCTTTTGAAGTTAATAAAACCTGTAACACGCACCAAGGATGATCATATTTAAAGCACACACAGGCTGAAGTCACTGGTGGGGCTTAGAACCTGTGCTCTCCCCATACCAATGCATGGGGTTCCTCTGCTGTAATTCCTTAGAACACATCAGGACTGTCCCAGGGGCTGTCCCATCAGGTGACACACGTGAGTGTGATTCCCAGCTCAACCACTCACCTGGGCTATGTGTTTTCTTCTTCTTCTTTGGCCCAGGTGGCAGTGGTTTGCTCAGCTGTTTTCTAATGATGGGACCATCAGTACAGGAGGTTCCTCCAGCAGCTCAAGTATCTCAAGCTGAGTTAATCAACAACACTGAAGGAA
The DNA here is from genome assembly GCA_002909625.1 of Bambusicola thoracicus. NCBI lineage: Eukaryota > Metazoa > Chordata > Aves > Galliformes > Phasianidae > Bambusicola > Bambusicola thoracicus. Next base: position 12,176 of record PPHD01009910.1, on the reverse strand, counting down.
ATAAAAACAGGGAATTCTCCCTCTACAGTGCTTCAGTGTGTGCTCAGGGTACTGCCCTGCATGCAGCACAGCTTGGCAATTTAACAAAGGTATTTCTTTTCCAATTTAAATAACTTCTGAACAGAATTAATGCTCTCTTCTTATCTTCAGAGCTGACTTTTGGGAGAGGGAAGAGAGAGAGATAGATGTTTCATCTCTCCCCTGATACTCCCTGGAAGCCAATGAGACCTGAGGTTTCATCTGCCTGGAAGTGATGGTAGGGAAAGGGCTAAGAGCAGTCGCTGTGTCTGGCTGTGCTCCAGGGGGTGGAGGGTGGGAAGAAGAGGATGCTTTGGCCCTTGACTGCCATTTATTCCAGCACTGGAAAAGAAAAAAGTTATAGTGCTGAAACAATGATTAAAAAAAGTACTAAACTGTGGCAAAAGGCTGCTTGGGCGGTAGGGCTGTTCCTATTAACTCAGCAGATCATTTGTTTATTTATTTACTTATGCTGCAAATGAACTTTCCTTAAAGGTCACTTTTTTTTTTTTTTTTTTTTCCAGTGTCTGTGCTGGGAAAATGCTTTTAAGTTTCATCTGCTGTGTGTGTGCATTTTGTAAGCTTTGAGTTTACTTATTGGAATATGGTCTTGGATCATGTTGGAGTTAGCAATTGGATTTCAGTTGTCAAGTGCATGCAAGAAAGGCACTTCTTTAACTCTGTATGTGTCCAATGTATCTTTTTCGTTGGATTCTCAACACCATGCCTCTAGACCTCAGCCTGCCACCCAAACCCTGTCTGCTGCACCTTTCCTTCCTCCTGTCACCCATCATCTGCCCACATCTGGGATCCTGATACTCTTTATTTCTTCTTCTGTCTCTATCTTGGCATACAGAAAGGGTTACGTGGGCTCTCTCAACTGTGTCTGATTGCTGATGAGCTGCTATGTCCTCCTGCTGGCATTGCCTCTGCTCTGGGGGAGCCTGTGTGGTTGGAGGAGAGGTCTGCAGCCTTGTGTTGTGTTCCTGGTTGCAGTCAGTCCATAGCTTATGAGTGCTCATGGGCAAGGTAAAGCCTTACAAAATTTGATAGCAAATCCAAACTCTTATTACATCCTTCGATATCATAGTATTTTTGAGAAAGAAAGCTCTGTGCTGCCAAATAACACCAAGAGGAGAACATTCTTGTAGGGATGCAGCAACTCAGTTTGCAGCCTTAAATCCTTATTAGGGATTAGCTCTCTGGCCAAAACCTGTTACCTGAGAATTGCTAAGAGACAAACTTTTTCAAGGGGTGCCCAAGAAAGCTCATATTATTCAAATTTTGTCCATTCTCAGTCAAAACTTAAAGCAGGAATTCTCATGAAATACATTGGTTGTGAGCGGCTCTGCAAGACACAGAGCAGAAGCTCACATGGAATGCAGCTGCTGGTCTTTTCCCAGGGCATCACCAGTTGCCCCAAACCTGTTTGCTTGATTCCTCAAAACCAATTTCCTTTGAAGGAGCTCTGGGCTAGAATAAGCATTGCTCCTCACACCACGTTTCATATGTTCTTGTGCAGAATTCCTTTAAGGAAAAAAAAGCCTGAACAATTGGCTTCCCTGAATGTATTGCACAAGCTCTGTATTTACTGATTACAAAGCAGCAGTGGATCAGAAGGAGACTCCCAGGATGCTCCATATGCGAGTGTGTCGCATAGCTCGTTTATATTTATAAACTTCTGTCTTCTAACTAGTGAGGTTTTTGCTTCGTTAATCACGTTGTGAGGTTGTTCCCGAACCTCATGTCTCTGATAGCTAGAATTCCATTTCTGATTTCCATCTTTATTTATAGCCAGTTGATTCATGTTGCCACATAGGCAATACTAGAAATACAAAAATAAAAAAGTGACATTTAACAATCTGTCTCGACTGAGGACAAGGAACAAGTCAGAAATGCACATTCTTATTGTTAGCTAAGCTGACGATGATGCTTTTTGCTAACGGCAATTTGCATTTCAGGAGCTGGTGAGCAGCCTATGAGGATGTCACTTTATGAAGCCAACTGCTTCCCCATCAGCACAGTTCCACGCAGTTCGTAGCCCTGTGCAAACACATCCAAGGTATCTGGACCTGTATCCAGTGAATGCTTTGCCTTTGAGAGGCTGGAAGCTGTTGGTGCAGCCTCCCTTATTAATGTGTTTGCAGGAATAGAGGTGAGCTCGTCTCCCCTGGATTGCACAGCAGTGAAGTTCATGTTACAGCCAAATTCCAGATGCACAGAAACTCCATTGTCTCCAGGAGACGTTGTCCATCCCATCTCCTTGAAAGCCAAAAGACTACATCTGAAAGTGTTTCATCTTCAAAAGTATCTGCCTCCCACAAGAATACGTCTGTTTGGCTGCTATGAAAAGGTAGTTATTTGTTAGTGTTTCCTAGCAATGGCATAAGTATCGTCAGTTAGAAGTGCTGAAGAATTGTATTCCACAAAGAGGTATCAAGAGGGTATCTCATCCTTCTCCTCTAGTGGAGGAAATGCAGTGTAAAAATGCACAGCTTGCGTTGCCAGCACTGAGCTGTAATCAAGCTCTCACCATCCGTGTGATTCAAGGTGTCTCCTGGTGCTTGCACTTCCCAGGGATGGCTCAGGCTGCTCCACAAGCTGGAGCAGCTCACAGACCGTTGATGCCCAAGGGCTGGCAATGGCCCGGCAATGGCTCATTAGAAGTGGGAGGAAAACATCACCATGTTCATGTTCCCTTTGTTCAGATGCTGCACCAACAAAGGCTTCCTCTGTGCATGATCTCCGTGGTGTGTGATCTTTACATGGAAATGCTGTTCCTTGTGCTGCTCGTGGGTCCTTTCCAAGTCCTGTGGAGCACAAAGGCTGGAGGTGGCTGCTGCAGTGAACAGGAGCGTAGGAAACCTGATTTTCTCTGAGCCAATGCAGACAGGCTTGTCCTTCTGCCTGGATTCCCTTACAGCATCACTTGCTTGAAACCTTTAATGCTTTGCCCTCCCTCCCTTGCCAGCCAGCTACCCATGTGCAGCTGTTGTGTTCATCACAGGCACAGGCTCTGCATCTCCTCTTGGCTCAGAGGATGGTTTGGGAGGAGGCAGGGAGCACAGTGGGGCTGAGCACAGAGCCAGCTCCTGGCCACCACCTCCTGCAGGGATTGGGGTTGTCCCATATGGCTGAGAACTGATCTCCATCTCTGTGGGCACCGTGCTCACCTGGCCCACAGGCAGCAGTCCCAAAGCTGGCACACTGCTGCTGGTGGGGCTCCAACATCTCACACACTGAGTTTTTTTCCCTTGGCACATACACATATCTGTAATATAGCATATGTTTCTTTTTTCACTTGATAACAAGAGGCATCAGAAGTTGTATATTGATTTATTGCCTACAGAACGTGGTTGCAAGATCCCACTGAACCTGCTAAGTCCATAGCTCCAGCCCCCTCCTGGAGTGCAAGTGGAGAAGGCTGTGGATTCACAGTGTCCCCCATCTCCAGCCACAGAAAGAGTTAATGCAATCATCTGTGTCACATCTGGAAGGCAGCACCACCTCTGCCAGAGCCTTCACCCACAAAAAAAAAAAAAAGTGAAGAAAAGGAAAGAAGACTTAAGGTTGAAAGAGAAGCAGAACGGGGAGATGGAAAGATTGGAGCCTGGCAGCAGGAGCAGTGAATTCATGTGCAGTCACGGGCTGCAGAGTGCCTTCATCTTGCAGAAGACGTTTGGGGCTCTGTTTCTTCAGCCAGGATCAGCTGGGCTCTGTGGGCTTTGCACTGCTCAGTGCTGCTGGAAGCTGGGGCTCTTTGCATTGCCCTCAGCCCGGATTGCGGCTCATCTCTGCAGCACAGCCCTGACCTGTCCCTGCCAGCTCAGCCCATGGCAGTGCTCCCTCCAGTCGGGACCTCGCAGCACTTCAGCAGCAGTTGAGGAATTCTGCTTTCATCCTCTGCTCTCAGCTGCTTTATTGCTTTACCAGACTTTAAGTAATCAGCCTGAAATTTCCTCCGAAACATATTCCAGCTGCTCAAAAGAAAGAAAAGGGAAGAGAGGGTAAAATTTCTTCGTATTCCTCATTTGAAAAGCAAGGCAATGGTGTGCTTTGCTGTGAAAAGTCCAGATTTCAAATCGTGGTGTGAGCTCCAAGGAGTCAAGGCTTTGCTCTTCTCTCCCCATGCGATTTGTATTGGGGTGTGGCTGCACTGCACAGGAAAGCACTTAGCAAGGGGGAATCCTTCTTTTAGGATGGCTTCCAACTGGAAATACTTAGAAATGGTGGAACAGCTGCCGTCGCTTCTTCAGGAAGCTGAGCACATCGGTCGTGAGCTGGTGAATTCAATAGCATAGATTTTATTAAAAACACAGGCACTGGATGGAGCCGGCCAGAAATCATTGCCTGCAGGAGCAGGCTGACAGCAGCAGGCAGAGCCCGGCTGCTTAAGGGGACCCAGCCCGGCTGCTGGGCAGCGACTTGTATTATTTTGCTTTTGGATTAGGTGACTCTTTAATTAAAGGCCTTGACTTTCTAATCCAATCCATCTAGATAAATAACAACTCTCTTTTGCAGATAAAGTTGTCGGCTTATCGCTGCCCAACAGCCATATTTTAAAGACGAGCCGTAAAATTACCCGGCAAATCAGCTTACATCGCATCTGGTGGCCGCAGCTGCGTGCAGGCAGAGCTCTGTGTGCTGACAGCCACATTTCGGTGCCACCCCGAGCACATGTCCTACTCCACCACCAACTCACTGCTTCCTCAGCACTATTACGCTCTCTGCTACTCGTCCCATTCATCCCACAAACCCTCTGAGTTGTTGTAATTGTAAGGGGGAGGTTACAGTGCTGGAGGATGAAATGTAATGCAATTAGTAGAGCATTTTACCCGTTTTTCACCTTTTCCTGCCAAATAGCTTTGTTCTAATGAAGGGTATCAAACAAGCATTTCATTGTGATTTAATTGAGCGGTTCCTTGTGACACGCAGCCATCAATGAACAGTTATGGGAATGCTTTTCAGGGATCAGTGGAAGGCAGCATGCTGGATTAGCATACAAATCTGCAAGGGATGGATCCTGCCGGTCTCGCCTCAAATACCTGCTTGTCTGCAGGAGCTTTGGTATGCCCTGCCTCCCTCAGCCTGCATAAAAGCTCAGAGCCAGGAGCAGCACAGGTGATAACACAGCCTTTCCTGCGCTTCCTGAGGTCCATGGTTGCGCAGAAGCGATCAGGATAGGAGCCACATTGTTGAGACTCTGAAGTTATTTGCCCAGTGAAACACAGAGAGCTCGGGACTGACCCCAGCCCTCTTGCTTATGAGCAACCCTTTTGCCACACCTTGAGAAGCTGCGTTTTCTCAGTATGGTTTCATGGTGGCGTTGGCAGAGATGGAAGCGGGGTTGAGTCGGGAAGCCACAAGGACTGGGGATGGAACTCTGCAGGGTATTGGCAGAGCTGAGACAAAATGCCTGTACAGACCCACATGGGCTGAATGTGCCCCCAGATAGCACTGCTGCCTCATTTCCTGCAGCGTATTACCTAGGCCTAGCTGACAAAAATAAACAGAGGGGGGAAAAAAGACCATTCTGTAATGCAATCAAACTTCAATTGCCCATTTGTTTTTGTCCTTTAAAAGAGCTAATAACAAGGTAATTGGTGGAGATATCTCCTGGGCTCCATCAGTGAAAGCAAGAGGGAGATTTTCCCACCATGAAACAGAAGAGAGGCACATTTATTCTAAAGAAGAAAGCGAGGTATTACCCAAATTAAAGGAATCCATATCGATTTCTACCTCATGTCCAAGCCAGTGAAACCTTGTTCCTTTGAGCGTTGGCTTTTAATGGCTCTGAGACTGTGTGGCAAAGCATCCCTGGTCTTTGCTTCTTGGCAAGGAGGGCTGTGAGCCCACGGCATTGCAGCAAGGGCCAAACCTGCGTGGAAACGCCTTCCCCACTGTTGTTCTGCTCACACCTTTTCTGCCTCTGCCCTGTGACGCACTGAGGTGCCTCTCCCAGCTGAGGGGCTCCAAAGGCACTGCAGGTGCAAGGACAGCATCCGCAGAGTGGTGGTGAGGTGCGACATTCCACCAAGTGCCCTCAGAGGGCTTTTTTTCTTTTACGTACACATGTTTTTCATAGGTTGAGAAAAGCAGCAGTGCCCCAGGCCACCCCCCAGGCACTGCCCTCCTCTTTATTGCCATGTCGTACCTGTGCCAGGAAGACCTTGGGGCACAAAGGAAGCATAAACTTTCAGTCCTCCGTTACCTTGCACAGTGATTAATATTATTAAGATCCTGCTTCGTGCCACTTTTATCCTTTGCAAAGTACTTAGGGTTTCTTTGAGATCCAGGAGCTGTATTGGAGCAAATTATCATTTTATTGAAGTGATTGGCTTTATCCTAAAGCACGTTCTTAACGAACAGGCTCTAAAGGTTAAACTCTGTGCCAAGGTAATATGTATATCACATTCCCCGGTGCCTTTTGTGTTCAAAAATCGACAGTTTCCATCTGTGAAAAGAGGAATTTAGACATGCTGATACTCTGACATTTAAATGTGAGCAGTGGAAGATAAACACAGTCTGACACAAAGTAAATGGGGTGATATTAGGGAAAGTTAAATTCCAAAGGTTCTCCTGCTTCTTGTTGCTGGGGTTCTTGCATGGAGGAGCACTGCTGTGAGTCTCGGGGGCTTCCTGCAACAGCTCAGCACAGTGCCTGGCAATGGGGGATTCCCAAAGCCAAGGGACAGGCCCAGCATTGAGGTTGCAAAAGCTGTTCCTGGTTATGGACGAGCCTGACGTCCCTGCTCTGCAGCCAGCACTGCTCAGCTCAGAAGTGATCTGGGACACAGCTCCCAGGCTTGGTCTCATCTGCAGCCATTGTGCAGCAGTGCTGGATGGCTCTGAGCATCCCGGATAGCTGCAACCCAAGCAGGTCGCGTTGCAGACAACTGATATGCTGCCCTCCAGCTGTGGAAAAGCACAGGTCTGAGCAGCAGGGAGCACCTATGTGGGTTGGCAAGGGCAGCTGTGGGCAATGGAATAATAGAATCACAGAATATCCTGAGTTGGAAGGGACCCATAAGGCTCACAGAGTCCAACACAGTGTCTTTCCCCCTTAACAAACAGGGTCCCTTCCATTGCTGTGGCAGTTTTTATAGTAAGTAGCATTACAAACAGAAGTACAGAAAGACTGAAAATGTGCAGAGAAAAGTAAGCTAGGGAAAGCAGTGAAGTGCTCCGGGCATAGCTGGATACAGTGTCCCCTTGGAGGGGTCTCAGTCTGCTCTGATTTTGGTGTTGACACATTTTGCCCCATCCTATACCCAGACAGCACTGAGCTAAATCAGGGAACCTTGAGTTTGTGAGCATTTCTGACATCGCTGCCCCCTCCAGTAACCCCGTAACCCCACACCTGTATGTGACAAAAGAGCTTTTCGGGATCTTGCTTGGATTTCTCTCTTCAAAGCCCCAGGGGTGTGCAGGCAGGTTAAATAATGCAAAAGCTGCTGTAATTATGCTGTGCCATTTCTCTGGAAACATTTAAAATATATTAGCAAATTGTTCTTTTTTTCCCCCTCCGGCCTCTTTTGAAAGGGGTTTTGAACAAACCTAATGGCTTAATGAGACGTATGACAACGTATGACATGAAAGACAATTTTAGTGACTTTCATTACCCAAACTCAATTAGGAGAGAGTAATCAGCAAGTTCCCTGTTGTGAACAGTGCAGAATGAAGTGTTGGCAAGATGGGACGGGCAGACCCATTGCAGAGCAGGCACAGAGATGCTCACTGTATACCCCAACTCTCAGTGTGCAGAGGAGAGACTGTGCATCAGATCAACGTATGCTCCTCCATTTCTGATCCTGCCAGTTGTCCATTGCAGGCTGCTAAAACTGAAAGATGTGTGCATTTATCCAGTTGAAGTCCAGAGCCTGCATGCTGCAGTAACGTGTGGCATGGAAAAGAAAAAAACCCCATTGATTTGTCAAAAAAATGGTGTCACCTTGTATGGGGACTGCTAAGTCACAGCCTGAACCACTGATTGAGCACCTGGGGAAGGACCCAATCAGCCCTGGGAGCACAGGTGAAGGCAATTCAGCCTGGCTGCACCTCTCTCAGACCCCATTTAAGGGCTGACCACCACTGGGGAAGGAGCTCTTTCTGGAGATCCCTTCTTGGGGAAGCTTTTCCCTTTAAGCCTAGAATCTTCTGATCTGGGTGAGTAATCTTCTTCTCTTCCTTTATAGCACCTCTCTATTGTGCCATCTTTTTGTCATCACACCTTTGTTGTAACACCTTTCCTGTTGTATTGATCTGTCCAGTTGCTTCACACCTACATTTCAGTGGCAGATCTGGGAGCTCAGAGCACAAAGGGGAGCGAGGGTGGCTTTGAGGCACCTCTGCTTCTCTTCCTCCTCTTCTCTTGCACCCCTTATGCCTATTCACGTAAATCAGTAAGATTGGAAAAGACCACTCAAATCAATTCCAGTGATCACACTGAATAACAAGCAGGCAAACCACCCATCTAAAGCTCAAAGACAACCCCTCCAGTGATTCCACACCTCCAGCCCTTCATTCACCAGTCCTTCCAGTAGGCTCCTTGTGCTGTGGGGATGGATGGAAACGGGCCCACAATACAGGAGGGATTTCCTCATCAGCTGCTTGTCTTTAGGTCTGACTTAACCATGCTATCTCCTTATGAGTACCTGTGGGAGGCCATCAGCCCTCTCCTTCCTCCAGACCCATCTGCATGCTGCCTGCTATGGGGTGTGCTCCCCAGATCAGGGCTGTAGGGATGCCAGCATGGGCTGTGTGATAGGGGCAGGGTCATGGCATGTGCCAGTGAAGCTGCAGAGTGGGTTCAGTAGG
>PPHD01009909.1:0-20162 GCA_002909625.1 Bambusicola thoracicus | reverse complement strand
CAAGGCCAGGTTGGATGAGGCCCTGGGCAACCTGGTCTAGTAAATGGGGAGGTTGGTAGCCCTGCCCGGCAGGGGGGTTGGAGATTCATGATCCTTGAGGTCCCTTCCAACCCAGGCCATTCTGTCATTCTGTGACTCTGTGATTTCCATCAAATAAGTGCTTGGTGAGCCACTGGCAACCTGGTGGTGGTTGTTACCAGGAAGTTCTAGTATGATGTCTGAATCTTAAGCAGGGTGGTTTAACCAAATGCAGTGGCAATGGTTTCCTTGGAGGAAGGCCCAGCAGGTTGGAGGAGCAATAGTGGCCTCTGAGATGGCTGAGGGAGAGGTGAAAACAGTCTGCAGTTTCTTGGTGCCGTGTGGAAACATCTGGTACAGAAATGTCTTCTGAGTCTCTCAGCCTCTGGAAAATCTTCAAGTCTGACCTGAATTTCCTGGGTTTTGCAGCACTAAATCAAAATAATTCCCCAGAATGAAGCTCGACCTGGGGGTGGGGGCAGTATCAGGGAGCAAAAATGGCAAAATGATGCAAGTGAAAAATCATAAGCTTAATTTGTTTTAAAAGTAATAATATGAATATGCTGTTACATTTTGAGGCATGCGATGTCACTGTATCCATGCAAAGTTTCAGAAGAGCTGTAAGGGCTGGGCAGTGGTACAAATGGACAGAGGTGGAAGCTGCACTGCTAGGGCTCTCTTCTTGCTGATGGCAACAGAAAGCAAGTTTTGGCTGGGTTTCTGAAGACTCAATGGGAATTGCAAGCTGCAATTGTTTATTCTGTCCCACATTCATTCTCATCTCACGAATTCCAATCTCCACATTCCTAGAAGTACCATTTCGAGGATTTATTTGCTCCTTTTCTTCCTCTTCCTTTGCAACTCCATAAGGAGCAGCAATAACTAAAAGCACAATACTGTTAAATCATCACAGCTCTTTTTCCGCCTAAGCTTTAAGTAACACTTTGCAGTGCAAACTTTATTCTGTGAGGGCTGCTGGGTATGTTAAAAGTGTACCAACTGCTGAAAAGGTTGCAAGGATTCCACCATAAGTGGCAAAGACAAAACATGTATGTGATTTTATTATTACATACTTATTTTTTCTTAGCTGAAGAGTGAACATAAGCAGCACCCAGAAATTCCCGATGTTTCAGTGTGAAGGTCTTACCTGCATATTGTCATTAAACTGCATCTTCTACACTGTTTGGAAACTGAAATTACCACTTTAGTTTGAGTCATGTCCAAGTGCTTGTAGCTCTGAAGCTGGATTTAATGTCTCCTGGGATTGTGCCTTCAGGAGCAAAAACCTGCTGTGTCGCAGGCACTGTGAACTGCCTCAAGAACAAAGGCGCTTTTCTGCCTGTCGCTCCAGATCTGATGGCCTCGGTGCAGTGTCTGCAGTGTTGAGTATTTCAAATTAGCTCTGTCAATTTGTGACTGTTAATGTTGTTCTGAAAGCTCTGATGCTTTCTATCTGAAATACAGGAGCTGCTTGCTGATTCCTGCTGGACTGAGGCAGGGAAATCAAAAAGCGTACTGGTCTATTGAGTGACTCCTATCCTGGGTGCAATGGAGTCTGTCTCCATACTGTGTTCGTCTATCTCAGTGGCAGTTGTGTGCACACAGAAATCTACAATAAAATTTCTAAGCTGAGCCACAACTGGAAATGCCATTGGTGTGTAATGAGCATTCTTAGAGCCACTACAGGTAGCTTGCATTATTTGTGACACACTGATAGCTGCTAGTCGTCCTTCTCACCGTTAATGAACTTACAGGTGAGAAATGATAGAAAGACAGACACATCCTCTCTGGCTAAGGATTGTGTGCTGGCCTAGAAAGAGTTTCTTCCCATTTAAATGAAGGAAAAATTTGACAATCTTAAGTAGGAGCACAGTTGAGTTATGCTTTGCTTTGTTATTTGTACTCATATTTTCAGGAAAGGTGATGAATTAATATGGCTGGATGTGGCTCTGGGCAGCCTGCTCTAGTGGTTGGTGACCCTGCCCGTAGCAGGGGGGTTGAAACTAGGTGATCTTTGAGGTCCTTTTCATCCCAGGCCATTCTATGATTCTGTGATGGGAAGAGGTATAAACCATTGGTGATGTCACTATTTCATCTGTTGTCAGTTCTGACATCTGGAGCAAAAATGAACCAGTCCATGTTTTTCTGTAAACATTCTGCAAACATTACTAATAGCTCATAGTAGCTAGAGTGGATGCAGCGGGTAGCAAGAGGGAGTGCAAACTCATTGCAGTTTAAAGATTTATGAAGAAATAAAAGCTGATGTTTTTTATTTATTGAGAGCTAATTAATTGAAGTTCATTCTGGAATTAATGAATAGGTAATTAATACTTCTTTAACTCATTAAAAGCGTTATCACTAAGACAGGGTTGGATGTCTGAAGCAGCACGCCGACATCCAGGAGACTGTAGAATTGGCTTTTTGACTCCTACTCTTGTCTAAATATTTCTAATTTTCAATAATACCTCTTTAGATTCCACTGCAGGCAGTGTAACAGTGATTAATTTCAGTTGCTGAAATTCCAGCTTTTCAGGAACAGACTTCTTTCTCACGGTGGCTCTTTACAATACTTCTGTTCTCAGTGATGCACTCTGCCTTTTACATAATGCTTTCAGGTTGGCTCAGTTTGTCTCCATGTTTTGTGTCTTGATGAGAACAGACAATGCTTCCTCCCACCGCTGGGTCAGCCTGTCACAGTGATAAATGTGAATGCATGGCTATGTCTGTTTTATTTTCCTGTCTCCTTCTGGTGCCTGCCTAAAACTTCCATTTAAATGGAATGGCTGGCACTTTCTGTTTAAGACTTTAATGTTCTTATTCAGTCGATGCATTTTCATACAGCCTGGATGTTCCATTTCACCAGTGAGCTAGGTACCTCACTGCCTTTTGCTGGAGTGGTACACCTGCTCTGCCTGCCTGCCCTCATGCTGAATGCTGATTCCCTTTTTGTTCACTGCTTTAATTTTCAGGATGTGGTAGCTGGCTTCCATCTCCTTTTGACGTACAGTTTGCAGGGAGCTGAGTTAATGTCCTGTAGAAGCTTACTCCATTTGCTGTCTCAGATGGTGAATCCTTGGAGGTCTTTGAGGATGTATTAGCCCCAAGCCCCCATATGGTTATTGCTCTGATAGCGCTCAGGATGAGGACCTGCAGTGCTTCTTCAGGGTCAACGATCGACAAATGTTTCACTTCTCAATTAGCGACTGACGCAACACCATCTTGCTTTTATCTTATATATGTCTCTTATTGTTTTGTGCAAGTTAATATATGCACTTTCTTTTAGCTGGAAGCTGTGACTTCTCCACCCTATGTGAAATTTCAATCTTTTTACCTTTTCCTGTGCCTGAGAGTTGTTTATAATGAAGATCCCTTTACCATCTTTTACAGTTTTAATTTACACTACTCCAAATTTCATTTTTCTCTCTTTGCCTTTTAATTTATTTGCTGCTATCTTGTTTTTCTGGGGAGGGCAGCTGACATTTACTTTTTGTTTTTGCATTTCTGAAACATCTTGATGGGAAATCTTTAAGTCACTGATGTTTGTTTTTTTTTTGTTTTTTTTTCCCTGAAACACTTTACAGAATGACTGTGTAAGACTAATTTCATTGAGGTTTCTACACAGCGTCACTGGATTTCTCCTTGTGTTCTCTTCGTCTCTTGTACATTTGGCACTGAGTGAGTGCCAGTTTATTTTCCATGCCTGTTTGTTTTTGCTTGCTTGTTTGCCACCTCCTCCTTCATGTATTGTCTCTGCCCCTGTTTAATTTGTGACTTGTGTTTGCATGGAAGCTCATTTATTGCCTTGGCTTGGGCCTCCAGTGTTTGGAAGAGTTTGCCTAAACTTCTTGTGCTTTCATTTCAGCTCCTGCATTTTCCATTTCTGTTACTAATGCCATCTGTTTATCTCTGCAAACTGGGACATTACATGAGTCAGCCATTTTGTGTAGCTTGATGAAATATGACAGTGTGATTTCTTCAACTTCTTGATTAAAATGTTCAAAAAAGTCTTTTATACATGTTTTTTGTGTGTGTGTGTATTTAAACGGCTTTTGGAGAATTCACAAGATTTCCTTCCCTCACCCCCTGCTACTTCATGGTTGATTTAAATACTGCTGTTACATAGCAGAATATTTAAGATGTTTCTCCTCCTTCCACTGCTTACCTCCCTCTCCCTTTATCTCCTCTTCTGGCAATTTCATAGTGTCTACATTAGCTGTAGAGAACTCACTTATTAAACATTTCCTCTGTAAAGTCCATCTGCTTGTAAACAACAATCTGATCTAGTACCAGGTTCTCATTGATTATGTTTTATTTACGTATGCTTTGTAATATTCATGGTGCCTGATTTCATGTCTGTCTCTGGGACTTCTGTAATGTTGCATCTAATGTGTTTCTAGCTTGGAGTCACTGTGAAGCCAGCATCGCCCTTCAGTTCTCTTTTTGTAGCATCTTTATTCTGTAGCATCTTTATTCTGTGCTTCTGCAGTGGTCTGTAAAAATGCAGTTGCACTCATCCTGGGAAGCAATTTGCTGTTCTAACAGTATTTTGCTAATGATTATCCAGGACATTGGACAGTCACAGCCATTTCAGAAGGACATCCACCTGGCATCCCTTTGCCTGATACCCTTTACTACACTATCTCACATACACGTTTTTAGCAACTAGTGGTTTTAATAACTTAATTAAATATATGTGAAATCAAATTAAGGGATGTAAATGGCATTTGAGTGAGATAATGTGAATCAATAGCGGAATCCTGCAAGCCCCAGAAAATAATCTTTCAGCTATCTCAAGCAGCAAACCATCCATAGAATGTCTAATTCCCCCATGTGGATGCCCCATCCCTGGAGGCATTCAAGGCCAGGCTGGATATGGCTCTGGGCAGCATGGTCTGGTGTTTGGTGACCCTGCACATAGTAGGGGAGTTGAAACTCGATGATCATTGTGGTCTTTTTCAACCCAGGCCATTCTATGATTCTATGATTCCCGCATCTTGACTCTTGAGTGAACTGACATAATTTTGGAGAAAGGAGATCCAGGTTTTTATGAGCTGATACTAGAGGAGCATATGTCAATATTGTTGTGGGAAGCACAACAGCATATTTCTGTCTTGGAAATGGTGTCTGGCCATGCTTCGTGCAGAACAGAGTAATTCAGGGGGAGGTCTGTGCTGGATTGTATTTTCTTGTGGGCCTGACTGCAAGACTGCGGTGCAGGGAAGGGCTTTTTCATGTACTGTGGAATACTTCACAGGAGGCCAGAGATGCTGCTGTGAGTGGTGGCATGTAGTTCTGGTCCAAGAAGAAAATGAGAAGCACAGTAGGCTGCAGTGAGGGAATGAAAGGAGCACAAGCAAAGCTTTATTTGCAGCCAGCAAGGCTCATGTTTAAGTTTTGTTTGTGATTTAGATGAAGGTTGGAGTTGGATCCCATTATTCTTTTGTCCTTGTTTTATTAATTATTTTCTATCTGTTCAGTGTATTTGCATGTGAAATAGGGGCATAACTCATAGAATATCCGTAGTTGGAAGAAACTCACAAGGATCACTGAGTCTGACTGGATCCATACTGCTCCACCCAAATGCAAACCCTATGTCTGAGAGTGGTGTCCAATTGCTCCTTGAACTCTGGCATCTTAGGGCTGTGCCCACCTCCCTGGGCAGTCTGTTCCATACCCACCACCCTCTGGTGCAGAACTTGTCCCTAACCCCCAGCTACCCCTCCCCTGACACAGCTCCATGCCGTTCGTTCCCTCTAGCCCAGTCGCTGTCACAGAGAGCAGAGCTCAGTGCTGCTCCTCCTCTCCCTGTGAGGAGCTGCAGCCGCCATGAGGCCTCCCCTCAGCTCCTCTGCTCTGGGCTGAGTGCACGCAGGGACCTCAGCTGCTCCTCTTACACTTTGCCCTCAGACTCTTCACCATTTCTGTAGCCCTCGTTTGGACACTGTGTAATAGTTTTATGTCCTGTTTGTACTGTGACATCCAGAACTGCACCAAGTGCTTGAAATGAGAACATGCTGCACAGAACAGATCAGGACAACCTCTCCCGTCACCCAGTGGGTGCTGGGTGCACCCTTATGCACCCCATGGTATGGTTGGCCCCTTGGGCTTCCAGGACACACTGCTGGCTTGTGTTCAACTCGCTGTCGCCAAAACCCCCAAGTCCCTTTCAGAGGGGCTGCTCTCAGCCTCTCATTGCTCAGGGTCATGATTTAGCAGAGGGTTGTTAGGGTAGTGTGGTTAGGTTGTGATTGGACTTGATGGTCTTTAAGGTCTTTTCAGCCTGTACATATATACTTCCCCATCCCAGATGCATCCTCTCCCACTTTCCTTGAGACTGACAAAGAATCAAACTGACCTTCTAACTTGACAGTATCAGTGATTCCTCCAGTCTAAGACTTCATTTTATTCTGGCTTTCCTTTTTTGATCTGGATAAACAAAATGTATCTAAAAGTGACAGATCGACAACAACGCAATGAATTAAGAATTTAAAAGCTCAGCAAGCTTAAAAATTGCCTCAGTAACTTAATCAAATCTTGATATAAGTGCAGCTCTTTGATGCTGCTCATAGTCTATTTTCCAAAAGTCAACTAAAATAGCTGTAGATTCTGTGAGATACTCTGAGAAGTCTTGTCTAGTGAATTGAATAGACTTCGAATCTTATTTGCTTAGTTTTAGCTTCCATCATTTGTCTCAATATTGCTTTTTCTGCAAAATTTGAATTTGTTTACAATCCCGAGGAATATAACCGAGTAACTTTCTAAACTAAATATGCTGGATTTCTTTAATGCTTCTCTGTGGGGCCATTTCCTCATGTTTTAGTTATTTTAGCAGTTTGTTCAAAACACTGAAGGTTTTATTCTTAGTTCTCTTTGAAATATGTATATTTGGGTACAGTAGATTGATTCAGCACCCCACTGGGAGTCATAGAACCAAGTGACTGGGGGTGTGTCCAGTGTTTCCTTGCTCTTAGCTGACTTGTTGACATGCACAGAATCCCAGTAACCCTTTAACCTGTTTGTATACGAAGTCCAAGTGTGCAGCTTGTTATCACTGTTTTTTTCATAGATACTCTTTTTCCCGAGTGAACTCTCCCACTGAAAATATGGCTTCCGTTCTTAATTCTGTATGTATGATTTTTCATGAACGTATGGCATCTTGCATTAGGTGTTTGCACAAGGAATGCCTGTTGCATTCAGAGAGCACATTGGGCTTTTGGAGCACCTCCTGCTATGCCTTTACAGTAAAACAATACCCATGAAAGTTGGCTGGACTTGCTTTCCTGCAGTTTCTCTGGCTGAGATGGACAAACTTGCTATCAAGAATCATTTTAGGTGTAGAAGATTTCACAACAGAAGAAAGACTGGAAATATTAAAATTGTATAACCTGAAGAAAAGGATGGTGAAGGGTCTTTTAAGGCAACACAAATATACTGAACTGTGGGAAAAGAAACACCTCTTGCTGATGTCTGTGGTGAAAAAGGAAGAGAACTGGAGCATGGAGGAGGACTGAGATTAAATGGTAAGAAAACCACTATAACCGCAACGATGACGTCTTACTGTGACTTTGCTTGACAGTTTTAATCACCAACGTCTTTAAAAACATGCTGGATTAAGGCAGGCATAGTTAAACCCACTTCAGGATAATTTGAGCTGGGTACCAGTCCAAATTGTTTCTTCCATTTCTCATGCAAATATCCTCCTGCTTAGTGGTTTGCCTGAAATCATAACCAGCATCCTAAAAAGGAAGAACTTTCTGCCAGTGCAGACATATGTATGGAACAGACACCTTTGTATAAGGACAGCTATTAAGAGAAAAGCTTCTGCATTAAATGCTGTTATTACTGCAATGAACTTTTAGTACTTTTCTGTGAGGAGCTTTAATAAGAGTTGATGTGCATGAATCATGCCGCTAAGCATTTAGACTCACCACTTATCAGGAACAATGAAACATTTTTAAGGACAGATCATTTTAGAGTAATTGATAACAACTCTAGAGATCTATCAAATCTCCATAAATCAATGCTTGAGGGGAAAACGATTAGAGAACTAATAGGCATCAAAACATAAATCTAATGTGTCATGGTTGAGTAACAAGATTTGACTGGCCTACCAATTTCTACTACTCTGAAACGGCTTTTCTTTAAGCATAATCAGGAATTATTTTTGATTGTTTCAATTTATTTCTGTGAGTACCTTTTAATATGCAGCTATGCACTTGAAGTGCCATTCAAAGCAGCTAGAGCTTGGTGTTATCTCAATGAAAATAACGTGCTAACGCTACTATGGCTGTGTGAATTTATGTAAAACACTCACTTTAAAAACCCATTATCTTCTTAAAAAAGAGCGACTGTGGTTTGGAAAATCTGGTGGGTGTAGAGAGAGCCAGGTGCTTTTATCTTGGAAATCTGATGCATGAGTATAGAACATAAGTACCTGGCTTTTAGTGGAAATGTACAAAAGCAGTATGAATGTGCAAGTGCATATGGAAAAGTAAAGCAGCTTGACGCAAATAGCATAATGCATCTGCTCTATTTTATGTAGTTCATAGCAACTGTGCAGTCTCTTTAGCCCTGACCTTCTTCATGTGCTGCTCCCAGCTCCCTCAGTTACGGAAAATTAATTGCAGAATATTGATTGCTAGGCACCTCCTTAACACCTTGTTGTGTGTCAAATCATCTGCAGAAGCAGAAAATGAGCCGTGCTATGAAAAGAGCCCTGAACTGCCAAACCTCTCAATATGAATTTGTAACTGCATTTCAGATTAAATGCATCTCCCCCAAGAAAAACATAATGTATAATACTGTTTTGGTAAGAAATTGTGTAGTCTTTCAAAGTTTAGGCCTGCAGGATGTAATAGTTGACTTTCTGGTGACCTTTCTATGAAAACAATGAAAAAGAAAACCCTTTTTTTCTTTTTAAACACAGTGATTTAGGCCCAATCAAACGTTATTGTGATATTTTTATTCTTGTTTCCTTTCTTGTGGTGATGGTTTCCTGAAGTTTTTGTTCTTCCTAGTGGTTATGGTTAACTCAGTCACTGTCACTGTAGCCTGCTTCACTTTCTCCTTTTAAATAAGATGAAAAAACAAGAAAAATCTGAATGAGGGAAATTTATTTATTTATTTATTTATTTATTGAGAAAAAATAGAGCATATCTGAGCAGGTACTGGAGAAACATGTTTAGTTTTGAGACTGCTCTGGTTAGAGACTATGGCAAATACCAGCCAGTGAGCAGCACCTGTATTTCTTGCCATAGTCTTGTTTTTTACCATCAGTATACTATATTAACCTCACATTATGTAATCAGCTTGTACTGAATCTTAAAGTGGATGAGAAAATAGTCATGATGCAGCAAAGAGAGGACATTTAGATCACTTACTGTACAGCTGCATGTTACCTTGACCCATGAACAAGGCAAGCTTTTGAGTAATAGGAGTAGCTTAACAACATGCACAGAACATAATAATTTTTAGTAAAAGGCAAAAACTGCTGTGAAAGGAACTTATTCATCTTGGACTGAAGAAAATTTCCTTTCTGCCTTTCAGATACCTTGCCATCTCATTCCACGTATCTCCAGTATGTTTGAACTTGCATCTTCCCATTAAGAGCATCTCCTGTGTCCGTACTTCTCAGCCTTGTTCATTTTTCTTCCATTATGACAGTAGTATTAATATTTATTATTTATTCTATTTATCATGTTTATTATATCTATTACTTATATTTTATCTATAATTATTTTAATTTTTATATGTATTAATTATAATGTTTATATTTATTAATATTTATTTATTACCCAATTTATCTAATTAAGACGTCTATGAGTATCAGTTACAAAACATAGTCCCCCTTTGTGCCAAATCATGTCATTTGTACTCTTTATTCTTGTGAGGAGACTTAGTAGACCTCTGGTTCAACAGCACCTACCAAGCCTTAATGTGAACTTGGAGGTAAACCACTGTGTATGGTGAGGGAGAATCTGGGGCTGGAGCATGGACAGATCCTGTGAAGAGTCGGAGTCCCTCTGTGCCAACAGTACCAGCGCATACCAAGAGGACTGAGAAATCAGAATTTTCTTTCAGAGACCCCAAGGTTGCCTCCAAGGCATAATGTTTCAGCTGGGATTTTATCATGCCAGCAGGTGGATCACATTTGCCCCTTGCTTTCCTGGTTTGTAATGCTGTGAGACTTTTTCTCTGCTAATCATGACTACACAAGATGTTTTTTGAAGATACCACTTGCTGACACATGGAAGTGATGTGAAAAACAAGAAGGCTAAGGATAAACACTTTTATGAAATGCCACAAACAAATATCCTTACCATCATATAACTGCTTTATGAGGCAATTTAGCAAGTGGAAATTAGGAGGAGAGCCAAAAAGCTTTAAACAGTCAGCTGTCTGGGGACCACCAACAAGCAGCGTATTCTTGGTCTGCAAACTGGAATGCAAACTAGTTCTGCCAAGCCAAAACAGAGCAAGGGCTTCTTGCTGTGTTAATGCCTGACCACTGGTAGGGGTTTAATTCTTATAGATGTTTTTCATAAATGTCAGCAGAGGATAGATCTATACAGTCTAGTGGTCAAGATGTGGGTAACTGTTTGAGACTTGCACAGCAGTAAGGCCCCGTATACTGGTGTTAATAACTACAGGAAGAAAGGTAGCATAATTTTGATTATTGTAGATGAACAGAGTGTGAATACATTTTACATCTATTTTTGTTCTAACCTGACCATGAGCATCACCTCTGGAATCTCAGCTTCTTGGAAATCTTTGCAAAATGAGTTCTGCTGTGTTCCCTCCTCCTTCTTCCTGCCTCATTTTGCCTCTCTTTTTCTTGTGCAGTGGCTTTTCTCTTACAGTTTCTTGTCATGTTGTTGCATGACATGCTTCTTTCTTGTTTTGTTTTCAGAAATGTGTTTTGGAGATGATAGAAAATATCCTGCAGGTTTTGAAGGACCCTCATTGCTTCCTCCTTGCTGCTTTTCTGCGTGCTGCATCTCACATCTCTCACCTCTGGTCTCTCAGCAGGAGTGTTGAAGATCCTTGTGTTCATTCAATATAATCAAAACATTTTTTATGAAGTCTGAAGCAGACATGTAGAGCAGGGATTAAAGTGTTTTTTGTGGTATGTGCAGAGGCTGATGGTAGTTGCTTTTGAAAACAGCCTTACTCTCTGTGTGGTGCCTGGAGTTACTATTTCATAACATGTGTACCTACTATATAGAAGCATCAGGCCATAGAGTAGCAGCTCTAGAGTAGCAGCTAGAAGCCGTAGTGTGTTATAGCTGTTTTCCTGCTCTTTGACTGGGAAATAGGTGGGGGTCTGCAGCCACTTACTGTGAAGAGCGTATGAAGCAGTTTGAATGTCTGGTGGAGGAATGTTCCTTCTAAGCTTTTATTGCTGGATGGATTGACATCATCTTTTGATCATGTTTGTTCATCCCCAACTGTGATCTCAAGCGAACAGCATCCTCTATTGGCTGTGTTTATAAGAAATGTGGAGTGAACAGGGACAGTTCCAGAAGAGGAGTATAGGACATATCCATGGAATGATGAACTTCCAGCACTTTCATCAGTAGCTCTGGGCACGAGTAGCCAAATTTGGATTTGGCAGTAAAACCGAACTTTTGGAGCTATTTTATTTCCATAAAGAAGGTAATAATCCTGTCCGTCATTTGTATGATAAAAGTTTGCATTTCTGAAAAAGTGAAAATACTGAGTCATGCCCACCTACAACATTTATTTTCATAAACTACATTTTTGTATTTACTAACCATAGTTTTTTTTTCAGTGCGATGTCAATTGATTGATGAAAGAATGATGTTCAATGAAGCTATGCAACATAACTTTCTTTTCTTGCTACTACATTCTATGCAAGTAAGTACAGAAACAACATTGCTTGGATTGGGGTCAGATTAATCTTGAGGAAGCTCATACAGTACAAAGCCATCAATATCTCTACAGGAATCACTGTAGGATTTCTTCTGCTTGAAGAAAAAAGCTCTAAGAACAACTTCATAATTTATGGGAGAGAATTTGTCCTCCCACATGGAAAGACTTGATTAATGTGGTTAGTTTTCTTTGAGAACGTTTTTTCCTTATGGATATTACCTTTCATGTTAAAGTACGTTTAAGAACACTTCAGGCCATATACATATAATCATGATCTCAGTTAATTACCCATCCAAAATTCAAACACTTAAGGATAATCACTATTTTGTAGCTGGAGATGTTAATCTGTTCTTACACTTTTCCTGCACAGCATACAGTTCTTAGATTACTTTAAACTTTCTTCCTTTATGCTGTTACATAATTTAAGAATCCCTTTTTTTTTTTTTTTTTTTTTTTCCATATCGGATTTGGCACTATTTAGGAAAGTCTCTGTGTGTACACAGAACGTGTTCTGCAGGTGGGTGAATGCATGCAATGATAAACTACTTTGCAGGTCATCATTACTTTTGACAATGATCATGAAATGAGTGCTGAAGGGAAAATAATATTCCCATATAAATAAAAATTAGTAGAGCCTGGGGAAAGCTATGTGATTGGCAGATGTATAGATAACATCTTGTCCTAAGTGAGTAGATTTAAATTATATGTTCAGAATGAGTTCTTTTCTGTGAAGGCACTGGGGCAGATTGCCAACAGAAGTTGTAGATGCCCCAACCCTTAGAGTGCTCAGGGCCAGACTGTATGGGGCTTTGAGCAACCTGGTCTAGTGGGAGGTGTCTCTGCCTATAACAGGAGGGTTAGAACTAGATATTTAAGGTCCTTTGAACTCAAGCCATTCTGTGATCTTCTAATCACATTTCGACATAGATGAGTGTTCAAAAGCTAGTAATGTTGCATGGAACTGGTGATATTACGTTCTTTTTTCCTCTTCAAAAATACCTGTCTTGGTAGCGTTCTTCACAAGCAATGGCTGTGAACTAGAACCCTAGTTCTCTATATGCTCACCAGTAAGAGATGCTTGTGAGGGTTTGTCCTGGGGACAGCAGCCTGCTTCAGTGGTGTCCCTGGTGTTGGAATGTCTGGTGATCCCAGGGACACTGGAGACCTGGTGTCCCCAGGAGAACCCTGGGGATCTGCCTCCCCATGTTAGTGAATAGAGCTTCCTTCCCTGTCTCTTTCAGCTGCTAGACTGGACTACTCTAATGCCTCATGTCTAGATGGCACCACATCACAGTTATTTTTATTGGGTTTAAAAGGCCCTTTTTGCTGTCAGTATTATTAAATAAAACATAGTGTGAAATGAGTTTCATGCTTTACAGTCAATAATGACCTTACTGTTGTTTTGATATTTTGTCATTATCTGCAGCATTGCTTGCTATATACTGCATTATTCACAAGCTCATACCAGCAGTGACTGATTGAACATGACGAGCTGACAGCCAATGCTTAGCTCCCTCCAGCCAGATATACTGCTCATGAATGTTAATAGCAGCACTGTGAAGTGACATGTGGAAGAACGGGCTTGTGTACAGCCTGCATTGCTGCAGGCATCTCTAAACTTATCATTCTTATTAGCCTGCTTAGGAAATGATGAATTTCAGATGCAAAGGATATTTTACAGGACATTGCTACTAAAGTGTACTATGAGATATTTGTGACACTTTTGATTGCTGTAGGGCTGTATCTAATATTGTGAGTCACTAACTCAAGTATAGAATGTTCCAACTGCACATTAACATTAATAAAAGAGTTCTGGGAAATTTGCAAACTACTTGAGCATGCCAGTAATTCCTCTGCTTGTAATTTTGATGAAGTAATGGTTAACTGGGCATTGAAAGAGTTAGTACCAATAAGACTGCAAAATTCTCTTTCAAGCAATAAATGATTTGGTTTATTGGACTCTCTGTCACTTGAAGTAATTTTTTTCAATCAGTAGATCCTATCTATTCACTCCTATTATTTTGAATTTGTTCCCATTTAGATTTGACTACCTCTTTATTCTTCTAATGTGCTCAGAATGTCTTTGCAGCAAAATCTAGATCTGACTCTCTTTAAAAATATCTGTCATAAATAAGAAGTTTGCTAAGATGTTTACAGGAGTATTGATAGACTTCCTTCAATCATGTAGTCTTTCCAGCAGCATCCAAGACATAAAACCTGTCTGCCTAATTGGTGAGTGACCCTTTATCTGGAGATCCAGTAGCACTGACAGGCAACAGCACACTGCATCAAGGATGAGGAGGAGCTCCATTTCTAAAGGTGGAGCTGGTCTGACATTTGTGGCTTCTTGGTCTGTAGAAGAAGAACAGGCAAATCAAACTTGTCAGACAGGACAGACGTACTCAGAAATGGATACGTGTTTGTAGAACATCTTTTGCCTGTTTTGAAAAATTACTGCATTCCTGAAATTACCAAAGTAACAGTATGTGACTTGGCTTGTATTCTGAGCACTACTCATGTGGCCCATCTTTCTAGATTGAATGCCTATCTCAGGATATCATGTGTGAGGAAACCTTAGTGTGCTTGGAACTGTGTGTTCTAATAGCTGGTAGGTGGCTGTGTGAGTAATCTCTGAAAGAATACAGAAGGGCTACTTAACCCAAAACAGCAATGATTTTTGAGAAGCTTTGTCTACTTGTTTAGTAATTCCTTTCCCTGGTATTAAATCCCTATGCTTCAGGACTCCTTGAATGATAAAGAAACAGAGGTAGATAAGGTATTTATATGGGGCAGCACACTTGCCAAAGCAGCCTGATCTTACTTACCCGAGCTGAATGAGCCCCAAAAGACAGTATCCTAGTTAACAACACACCTTGAAGTTACCGAGTTACCGTAAGGTAAAGAATTGTTCTTTTATCTTTCTTCTCTCTCCTTCTATTCCCCTTTGGCTACTTTTCTCCTTTCTCATGCAAAGTTTTAACCTCCTAAACGGTGCCATAGTGAGAAAAGAACAGCTGAGTTGCTTATGAAAATGCTCAGGGCCAATTGTGCAATGGACCTATGGAATGTAGGTGAGATTCTGTCAGGGCCATGATTCCATCCTGCAGCAACAGTATATGGCTACAGTATCATGTTGTATACCATGTGGACATCCATCTCAGCAAAAATTCAGCACTAGTTTCTCCAAAGGCTTGCAGAAGCCAAGGTGGTGATGCTTGGAGAATTTTACCCATTCTCTCAAAAAGCCTGGAGGTAATGAGAAAAACATCAGGAGTCGTTGCAAATCCTGCAAGGGCTAAGACTTGGTTTGTCACCATGACTACTGACTGAACTGGCTTAACGTAACTGAGTCTCATAGAGACCACAGTCATAACTGGATAATCAGAATATCTCTGGAGGTTTTAAAACTTTGTCATTTCAGAGGTGCTGGTGGGTGTTTATTTAGGTAGAATTGTTCACGTTGTTGTGGCAATCAATGTATTTTTAAAACACAGGTCAAACAACTCAGAGACTTGAAATTCATGTCAGAGTTGGCATCCATGCAAAAGGCATCATTTTTCCTGTGGAAGATCACACGCTGTTTTGGTTCAATCATCAGTTTTTATTGCAGTACACAAGCTGTGCTTGTCCTGCTTTTTCTGGTTCCACTGGTATCAGTTGGCTTTGGTTGCTGTGAAGTCTGGGGCATCAGGCAATTGTGTTAAAATGACGCACTTACTATTGAGATTCATTTGTTTATTTATTTAGTTTTTCTAAGGAATAGTAGTAACTATTAGTATAGTAGTAACTATAATAGTATATTAAGTATCAGCAACTGTAACTAGTGATGGGGGTCAAGGGTCAGAGCTGAGTCTCGACCATTCAAAATCTTCATCAGTGACCTCAGTGAAGGGACAGAGTCCACCCTCAGCGAGTTTGCTAATGTTACAAAGCTGGGAGGAGTGGCTGATACACTGGAAGGCTGTGCTGCCTTTCACAAGACCTGGACAGGCCAGAGAGTTGGTTGGAGAAGAATCTGATGAGGTTTAACAAGAGCAAGTGTAGAGTCTTGAACCTAAGAAGGAATAATCACCTGCCTCAGTACAGGTTAAATGATGACCTGCAGGAAAGCAGCTCTTTGAAGAAGAATGTGGATGTTCTGGTGCCCAGCAGAGTTGGCTGTGAGCCGGCAGTATGCCCCCATGGCCAAGAAGGCCAGTGGTATCCTGAGGTGCATTAAAAAGAGCATGGCCAGCAGGTTGAGGGGCGTTGTCCTCCCCTCTACTCTGCCCCATTAAGGCCACATGATATAACTGAAAAGTCATCATTATCTTGTCCCTTAAAATAGAAATAGATCATACAACACCCTGCAGTACAAAGTGGTTAAAAAAAATAATAATAATTCTAGTGCAATCCTGGGATGACACAGTTAAAGGAAAGCAGAATAGTGGCAGATATACAGGTAATAGAAATATTTCTATCACTTTATGAGTTGTGAAGAACTTTATAACAATTTTTGCAACGTACATGCCAGAAAATGGGATTCTTATGAATTTTTTAATTTATGTATTTATTAATCTTAGCTACATTTAAGCTATTTTTAGCTGTAGCTGACTCTTTGAAAGGACTGGCAAGGATGGGAGTATTCTAATTTAGTTATATTTGAAACAAATAATAGACTGCCAGATATGTAGGCTGGTCAAAGACCCTGGAAGTTAAGACTGAGATGGGAAACACTGTTATGTATGAGCCATACAGAGTTTCTCAGTGATTTTCTTCCACAAGACTAGAAATAGCCTAGCAAACCAAATTTTTGCTCAAGCTCCACGCTTAGGGAACATAATCCTCATAGTCTGGAAACAGCTTCTCTTCTGTCACACAAAGCAGTAGTTGTTTGTTTGTTTGTTTTGTGTGCATGTGTGTGTGTATGGAGCACCCTCTCTGCACGAGTATCTGGAAACAGTGGCCAGAAGATACGTATGCCTGAGAACACTTGAAATACAGAGGTAGCAGCATGAGACCTCTCCAGGGTAGATACTTAAGAAGCTTTGTTTGTGTTGTAGGGAGGTCTGCTGTAGTTCTGACTTAGAATTCTACACTGCTGGGAGTATTGTGGCCTCCTCCTGAGGGAGCTGAAATTGAGGTAAAATACCAAGCTCCTGCAGGGTAGATACCTGAGAATTTTTGTCTATTTTGGAGACAATTTCTACCCTTACATCCTCCAGGGAATGCTTTGTAGGCTTCTGTCTTCCTCCAGAGAGATTTTAAATTCTCTGTGGCAACCCCAGACTGCTCCAGGGTCTATAGGTGCCAAAAGAATTTCCTTTCTTCTGCCAAGGGAGCTCCATGCCCAGTAAATAACCTTACCTGTTCCTGGACATCATTTGTAAGCTTTTGGCTTCCTCTGGGGAGAATACTAATTCTGGATAGCAACCTCCGGCAACTAAAGGGTGTATACCCTACAGTTATTCTCTGTTTTAGAAATAAAGCATTGCCTATCCCTGCTTGCACCCAGGCAGTTTTGTAAGTCTTATAGCCTCTGCGATAGGGAGATCAAATTGAAGATAGCCCCTGAAAAGTACCGGGTATGTTTTTGTGAATTCTTCTCTATTTTGGAGGTAGGTGCATGCCTGGTCGCTAGGGTTAGTGAGCCTGGGATGCTTTTCAGTGTGTACCAGGCTTTAAACAAGATCAAACTGAGAACATTGAGGAATCTTTATGTTACCCACAAACTAAAGTATGGTGAGGGCCTATCTATGTATTTATGTACCACTGTTGCGTGATTAGAAGAAAGGAGTAAATAGTATTTTTCTAGTCTAAGGGGAAGTTTTATTTTATACCATTGGAAAATCCATGTTGGTACAGGAAACAAGATTTGGGCTTTGCTTTGTTAGAAAAACATGTTTTACTGCATTCTGAGTAATTTCCATTGGCAAAAATGATGCTATTAAAAGAAAGGCAAATAATGTTTTGCGGAGCTCCGGTACCTCTTGGGGAAATTTCTCTCTCTCCGTTAGCTTAAGAAAACATAAAAATAGAAAATGTTGCAGTTGTTTGTGGTGGACTGTTGAATTACAATGAGTTCAGAGGCTGGCTGTAGCTCTTAACAACTACTGGCTAGTCTCTGCTGATTTATGTCAATATACCACCATGCTGTGGTTACTCTGAAGTACAGAGATGTGGTCTGAAGTGAATAAACCAATTAAATCTGGAGAACAGAAGTGGATCGAGCAGTGCAGTCATAGCTTGGAGTGGCTGCATACTCCATGAGATCCCAGTTCCACTGGGGAGAAATGGAAGTAGAGAGGAGAACTCAGCATGTTGTGGGACATTTTCACACAAATTATAGGTGCTTTGCTTAATGTGTCTGTCACTGGTATCACTGTTCGTTCTAAATGATCCTGTGGTTACTATTGCATGCATCTCGTATAGTGCTACTGAAGCATGAGGTTGCCCATGCTTCTTTAGGGACCACCATTGCTTTCTGGAAGGAAACAGAGATGAGATGATTGTGAAATGTTTAAACAAGCCATGTGGCAGGAACATGTATGATATGTATGTATGTGGGGCTTGATTCTCTATGTACCCTGCACACCATGAAAAATACATTTTTTTGTTGTTCCAAAGTTGGAATTGGTGGAAAGTTACAAGCATTGGAAAACAGAATTTTAGATTTTAGATCGGTTAGTTTATTTTTTTAAGCATTAATTGTTGATGATTATTCTCATTACTGGTCAGTTATTGTCTTTCAAAGAAAATGAGTGAATCTCATGATGGTAAAAACGTTCTTTCTAATAAGAAAAAAGAACTAATTTTAGGAAATTATTATTTATGCAGTGTTGTGCTGTTTGGAATTGCATCTGTTTTTGACACTACCATTTTGAGTGGATCTGTTGCTCATGGAGATATAATAAGTATTGCTACAGTGGACAAATGTAATGTGACACTTAAATCTATGTGTTCGGCGCAGTAGGGATCTTATCATTTTTTTGCTTGGCTGCAGATGAACAGGTATGTGGTTGGAGCTATCTATCCTCTGCTGATTTTTGTATGTATGTATTTATGTTTTAAAATAATTTAAGTGAACAAGAAAAATCAGTTCTGTGAAGCTGTGCTATCCTAAGGTACTCAGCCTGTGTCTGAAATTTGTTTTGAGCTACATATCTACAGGTATGTTCCTGAAGACAAAATATGGACTACCAAAGCGTGGGCATTTGTTATTGTATCTGTTCATATGGCTGTGGACAAGCCAGCTGCATGCTGTTTGCATACTAATGGCTAGCTGGCTTGGAGAATTGTAGTTCATTAGCAAATGCATAATTACTTGTTTTTTTGGTTAGTTTGTTTGGCTTTTTTAGCAGGAAGGGCACCTTGCCCAGCAGACAGAAATTATGGAGCTTCACTGGATTCTGAAAGTGGATCTGTGACACTAACAATTAACTGCAGAGAATAAGTAAGAAAAGAATACAAATGGTCACTGAGGAGTGACGTGTTAAAGACTCTGTATTGGACTTGATGTGCTCCCTGGCGTTTCCTGTCATTCTGAGTAACACTTTAAAGAATTCTCTACTCTCCACCTGTAAAATGAAGGTAGCACCTAATATATTTGTCAGTTATCAGCAGGTAGGTGACTGGCAGGGTGACAGGTGGCACCATTTACATACAGTGTGTGAGATCTACCCTCTGCCAGTGCACTAGCATCGTAAGCTGGCAATGAGCATCTGAGTTACTGAGTGTTCGTGTGCATACTGCAAGCCTGTGGCAAACAAGGTAATGCAGCATACCTTATAGAAGAGGTTTTTATTTAACTGACACTATTTGCTGCAAGGCTACAAAAAACCCTGGACAGTTCCTTCACCTCAGCTACAAGCAATGACCTAAGTTACAATGTTGCTGAAGCACACTTAATTGAAAAACAACTGAAAATTCATCTGCAGCTAAAACAAGCTATTACTGTCAGTAATATAACAGATCTCTCTTTTTGGAATTAAATTTATTGGGATGGACTTCTGTCTTTTGAAGGAGTTATCCTAGTTAAAATCAATTGAGAAAGTTGATTTAGTCCAATGTATGCCATTTTCTGTGTGGATACTGAAAACAAAATGGAGGAATCTCATAGTAGATTTTGTAGTACAAATAAACCAGCTTTTTATCTCAAGGAAACAGGAAGGTCTGATGGCTGTAGAATTTTTCTAAGACCTGGATGCACTGAACTTAATTCCCTGCTCTCTTAGGCTTCCTACAGGTGTTTGTGGTGTGCTTTAGACGTGACC
>PPHD01009908.1:3828-20163 GCA_002909625.1 Bambusicola thoracicus | reverse complement strand
AAAAAAACAATATCTAATATTCCTTAATTACTTTTTCTGTACCAAATGAATCAGAAAATAAAAGATTAAAAAAACACTGAAGCAAGCAAACAACAACAAAAAAAATTGGTAATATGCCATTCTAAATGTCTCTCTGGAAGCCTAAGCAAACCACTTACAAGATTACTGTGTTTGAAACAAGCTTTTTAAGTTACCACCACTAAACCATTTTCATTTTCTTTCTTCACATGTTCAGAACTCCCTGATGAAACAACAACTTTATTTTGGGGATTTCCCAGCTTGGTCTTCCCATAGAAATAAATCCTTCAAAATGCAAAGGCAAGCAGCATGCAGTGGAGGAGCTCTCA
The DNA here is from genome assembly GCA_002909625.1 of Bambusicola thoracicus. Lineage (NCBI taxonomy): Eukaryota > Metazoa > Chordata > Aves > Galliformes > Phasianidae > Bambusicola > Bambusicola thoracicus. The sequence goes on along the minus strand of PPHD01009908.1, from coordinate 19,816 downwards.
TATTAACAGGCTATGGAAAAAAAAAAAATTAAATGAGAATTTATGAATCCATAAAGACAAGACTTCACACAAGGCACCCAAATACTAAAAGTATGATCCTTCATTATGTCCAAAGTGAGGGCAAAGATCAGCTTTATACCCACGGCATAGGAGTAGCAGGATACCAAACCAAAACTTCTTTAGACAAGTAAATATTGTGCTAACACCTGGTGAAGCAACTAAAGGCATAACAGGTGGCAATGGCAATGGATCATTAATTGCAAAAATTAAAGAAATGTGCATTCATGATTAAAACCCAACCTGTGGAGACAGAAGGAAAGAACAAAAAGGGAAGCAACATAAAATACAGAACTGAAGAGTACACAGAGGTTTCGAGAAGAGAGACATAAGACAGAGAGTAGAACTGAAGGAAAATGGAGAGTGTTCAGAGGTGATGTGACTCATACAGTCACTGTGGATACTAACAGGTGAAGAGCAAGCATTAGATAAAGCAAAAGACCTTACTGGGGGGAAAGCACAGTGAGAAGAAGAATCCTCACGTTGAGCTCAGGAAAGGGGAAGATAAGTATAAACACACTGCAAATTTGAGGACTCAGTGTGTGGAGTTATACTGAAATAGCAGTGAGAACAGCTATGGTATAAAAGCACAGTGTTGATAGAGTGAAACTCTATGTGATAACTACAGAAAAAAAATGGAGGAACTGAAACCAGTAAAATAAAAATGCTTACAAACTGATACAATCAAAAGGCCTCAAAGCTGTCTCTATTAAAATAAAAATAAAATTAAAAAAAAAATTAAAAATGGAGGGGGGTGGGGCAGAAAAGGTAGAGCTTTTTGGAGAGGCCCTTAAAAAGACTACCCAGAATCAGATTCTGAGGAAATAAGGGACTTGCAGTCCTATTAACTTAAGGATAACACAAAGATGGGGAAGAAACAGAGGTACAGACTGCAAATGAACCACTGTAAACAGAAAAACCACAGGAAACCAATAAATCAAAGGCAGATACAGGAAAAAATATTTTCTGTACCACCTTTTTTGCCTTGAAAGAGCTGCTCTGAGAAGCAAGAGAAATCCCTCGCAGTTGGTATCACTTTGCAGTCTTTTTCAGAATATTCCAGCGGAGTCTTTGCAATTACTGCAGCAACTGCAAAGGTGGATCTGTCTTGTAGGGAAATAGTCTTCTTCTTTAGCATAGTAGTATATGGAAAGGAGGACACGGCTCTTGTTGGAAACCTGAGAGGAAAAGGTTAAAGTGAGAACATATCTGACAGGTAGGCCAATTATTCACACAAAAACTGTCTCTGAACTGCAGGAAAACAGCTGTTTCTGCTCATGCTCAAGTGCAATGACCTCCAAAAGGCAGCTTCCCACAAATCTCCTTTTTGAAAAATTAATTACTGCAAAGACAGAAAATCACCAGAGTTAAGCATTGTAATTATCATACGGATTAAACACATTGTGTAAATTTACAGCTCTTGAGAGAGTAACAGCTGGAAGTTTAAACTTGCAATTTGTATTAAAAAAAAAATAAATAAAATTTTAAAAGAGTATATATAAAGTATCTCTCCTTTGAAAGATTTTCAGCAGGCTTCAGAATGCCTTTCCTTCCATCCTGCATGGTGAACGTGCTAAAGCAGATGTTAAAGCTTTCTCAGAAACAGTGAAGAAGGTATCCCAGGAAGGGTGAAAATGTTATTGTAGATTTGATAGTCCATCTTACATCAGGTCATGACACTCACTCCCAGCCTGTGAACTAAACTAGGGTTTTGTCATCGTGTAGTTATTTATTTACCACTAGAGAAAAGAAGGAAGGAAGGGAAAAAAACGAGAAAAGAAAGGAGAATAAAAAGGAAATAAAATAAATCACATTAAGCTACTATTGAAGGGTTAAACACTCTATTAATTTAAATTCAGTGTTTAAATGACTCTGACTCTAAATGTCTCAACCAGGGTGTGGTACGTATGTGATGAGCCTTAATGGAGACTGCAACATACAGAACACTTTGGTGAGTTTAATTTCACTAATATCCAGCTACAACAACATGCAGTGCCTTTTTACATCTTTGTAAGACAAAGAATGACTCAAGACATGTTAATTATTTGGCTGAAAGCTGACCTGTTGATGACATTGGGCCAGAACTAAATTACTGAAGAATTCCCTGCAGTCATCAAACCGCTTACATTGCCCTCTAATTGTATTCATTATTAAGGAAAATTGGTAAAAAAAACATTACATAAAATCACCATGTTCTTTTCACGAACATGGGCACCTGTCCTGAGTTTGTCAAACCAGTGCTGTAGAAAGATCTTGGAAATCAATGCCCTCCCTACATTTTATAAATGTAATAAAGGCATGCATAATTTCTTCTGGCCATGGGAAGACTCTCTTATCTAAACACAGTGGGGTACTCAGAAATAAGCAATCAGCGTATCCTTTTCAAGAAAGGTATTATTAATAGAGATGGTCTGTAAGCCAAGAACTGAAGCAAAAAATAGGAAATAACTTCACCCTAGCTGATTCAAGAAGGCATGGCACGTGAAGAAACCACATCTATGTTCTCAAAACATAAAAATAGAAGCTTATCTTCTGACTTCTCAAGTCTCCCCCCTCTATGAGGCACTCGCCAGGAAATTGCTGGCCACTGCTAGTTGTTCTGCTGTTATTTGCAACCCTGACATCTGTGTTAAAAACTTAATTAAGGGCAACTCAACTCACAGAGACTACATAAATGACCAACAGCTGCCAATAGCTCTGAGCCAGTACCAAAGAGGGATAGATCTGAAACAATGTTGGACCATTGCAAGTCACTATATTAGGTTAGTGGCTTCCTTAATTGGCAATTACTTTCAATATAGTATCTCTTTCTTAACACCAGTGTACGTCTACCCCTAAATGCATTACTCCTTCATGCAAAAATTCCTAAGAACTTCTTTCACCCAGTATTCAAAAACACTAAAACACTTTAAAAGACCATAGATAAGAACATTTCTAATTAACAGCACATTTTGCCCACTCTCATGTCTTTAAATAACGTACAGCAAATTATAGATGGATTAAAGCTCAGGATAATTTCCCCCTGAGTTTGTATTCACTTGATACAGTAGCTATTCTGTTTTAATTATCCATTCTGGTGTTTTTAATTTGAATCTGACAGGGTTGTGAGCTTTTGCCTCTGTGTGTGCATGAATTTTGTCTATGATAAGCTTTTGTTTTCTTCACAAAACTGAGAGACTGTAATAACATTTATAGCAGAAACAAGTGGCACAAAATAGTCTCGGATGATTATTTAATACAGTTTTATATATGCCAGAAATTGTAGCTGCTGATGTGTCTTTTGTTTAAGATTTCCAGAGTTTTGGAAAAGAAAAAACAAAGTTCCACACGAGAAGCAACATTCACATTGCCTACTGCAAGACCTTAATTAGAGTATGCAATCCGGTCAGCATGGACTGTTGAAAGAAATGTAACACAGTAGACTTGGATGGAAGCTCAGAAGGGACCTGGTTGTTATCTGTCTGGGTAAAAAGTGCAAATGTACCATAAACTCTGACTGCTTTTGTTATTATTAGTTCTTATGATTAATGTCCCATCTCTTCAAAGGCAATTAATTTTCTTTGGAATTTTGTGTGTTATACAAAGGAATATTCAGGAGGGGTTCCCTAGCTTAAAGAAAAAAACAAAAAAAAAAAAAAGGCAAAGTAGCTTTATTTTACAGTAATACAGAGATACATAAAACCTATTTCATGACTTGCTTTTATTTTCCAAAAAAGCTACTTGCCAAGCATCATAACAGAGTGAAAATAAAAGCAGTAGCAGCCCAAGGCTTTTCTTTTAAAACAAAAAGCCAAAATTTTTCAAAACAGCTGCAGTTTATAGCCCTTTTTCCTTTATTATTTTACAAGAAACTGATGCTTGGATTAACATTTTTAGAGTTTAGCTGAAAAACACAGCCGTGCACACTGATCAGAGCCAAAAAATCTTTGCCTGGGCACAGGCTTTCTCAGTGTGATTTTGGTGCTTATCGGGGAGAAATGGGCTAGGAATGCCATCTGCTGGAGAATGGGTTTGCCAGGCCAAGGAGCAATGCCTAAGATCAGCATTGGCTGGGTCACAAATATCCCAGTCAATAATACCTTGCCTGTCCTAACAATTTTTCCCATTGTGGGTAAGAAAAAACAACAGTGGAACAGTGCTCATTTTGAAGGTAGTGATCTCCTCCCCTTCACTGGTCTGTGCTGTCTTTCAAACCACAGTTGTCCCGCAGTGATAAAATAGCTCTGGTGCCATGTGATGGGAATGGTAATGGAATAATAAGTAAAGAGAGGGTAAAAAATGAGGAGGAGATGACATATATTCTTTTGATTGTGGGTAGGAACAGGAACAAAGACTCTTCTTTACATGGTGGCAGCTTTCTGTTGATGGTCAGCCATCACACCCATGTGATAATCCTGCAAACCAGACTCTGGATTTACTGATTTACAACTTGACCAGGGTGTGATGGATTGTGAAAGTGGCCATATCTTTATCTGATAAAGACCACTCTAAGATTTGCAGTGTTCTTTGATGCATCAGGCTGGAAATTTCCAAGAGTTGTGAATTAGTTTGATCTAATAAGCCATGGTCCTGCTAAATCAGTCGAGAAATTAGGTTTTTACAGAGAAAGAGAAATTCACACTGTCATAAATGAGACAACCCCATACAGCATTGACATAAGACAGCAGTGTAAGTTACACAGGCTGCTTAACTGGCTTCAGCTCTCTAGTCAGCACTCCAAGACAAATCTCACCCTACCAAACTTTCTCCCATTGAAATCAGCTGGATAGTCCGTAAGCAAAATATAAATACTATCTGATTATTGCAAAAGCTACTGTTAATCCATTAGTACTGACTAAACGATTCTCTTAATTTCATCCTTGTAAAAATGCTTTGCTGTCTCAGAGGATGAAGATAAGGGTCTCATTTGCCAATAATCCATGGGATAGTTAGGGTACTCACAGCTAAAACCGGAATTTCAGGTTTCTACTCATCCTTACTGCCACAGTCATAGAACAGTAGCTCTGTGGATTAATCCATTCTGTAGCAACAAATTCCTATTCAGTGATGCAACAAGGAGATTAAATCCAAGCACTTGACCAACCTCATCTCCTTCGATGACTGAGTGGCACGCCTGGTAGATGAGGGAAAGGCTGTTGACAGAGTCTACCTATACTTCAACAAAGCTTTTGACAGTATCTCTTACAGTATTCTCCTGGAGAAGCTGGCAGCTTGTGGTTTGGACAGGTACACTCTTTCCTGGATAAAGAACCAGCTAGAGGGCTGAGCCCAGAGAATAGAGGTGAATGGAGTTACGTAGAGCTGGCAACCAGTCACTAGTGGTGCTCCCCAGGGGTCTGTATTGGGGCCCATTTTGTTTAATATCTTTTCTGATGACCTGGACAAGGGAATGAGTGCATCTTCAGTGTGTCTGCAGATGACACCAAGCTTGGAGGAAGCGCTGATCTGCCTGAGGGTGGGAAGTCTCTACAATCAGATCTGGATAGCTGGGCTGAGGCTGATGGGATAATGTTCAACAAGGCCAAGAGCCGGATCCTGCACTTTGGTCACAACAATCCCAGGCAATGCTACAGGCTTGGAGCAGATTGGCTGGAAGACTGAGCAGACAAAAGGACCTGGGAGTGCTGGTACTGCTGAACATGAGCCAGCAGCATGCCCAGGTGGCCAAGAGGGACAATGGCATCCTGGCTTGTATCATAAAAAAGTGCAGCCAGGAGGAGGAGAGAGGTGATCATTCTCTTGTACTCAGCCCTAGTGAGGTCACACATTGAGAACTGTGTTCAGTTTTGGGCCCCTCAGTACAAGAAAGACATCAAGGCCATGGACCATGTTCAGAGAAGGGCAACAAACTGGTGAGAGGTCTGGAGTACAGGTTTTATGGGGAGCAGCTGAGGGAACTGGGATTGTTTAGTCTGAAGAAGAGGAGACTCAAGGGAGACCTTACTGCTCTCTACAGCTATCTGAAGAGGATGTGGTGAGGTGGAGGTCAGCATCTTCTTCCATGTAACTAGCAATAGAACAAGAAGGAATGGCCTCAAGTTGTGCCAACCAGGGGAAGTCCAGGTTGGATATTAGGAAAAATTTCTTCTGTGAATGAGTGATCAGGTGCTGGAATGGGCTGCCCAGGAAGGTGACAGAGTCACCATCTGTGAGAAGCTGGAATAATTTTTGGCTCAAAGCTTGTTCAGTAGCACTCATCCAAGACATAACCTGCTTGACAAGCTTTTGGGGTTAATGGTTACTATAAGCACAGTGGTAAGAGAAATATATCTGTCTGGGTGACCAGGAGAAACTGGTTTGGGGTACTTCCTCCACCAAACTGCAGCTGTGCGGGTCAACAGGATGCCACTGGATCCCTGGCAGTGACTATCCCTGCATTATAAACCATTCACTAGGAATTCTCTCTTTACTATCTCTAACTTCCTCATCTTTCCCACATTCTTTAGCTGCTTAGAATTTGTAATAAATAAACTGGCAGCATTTGGCCTCTTTTGCTGCCTTAGTCTTCCTCCAGGTATATAAATGTTGAACCATCTCCTCCAGTAACTGGAGTGAGACATCATCCCTGGAGGTGTCCAATAAATGCTTAGATGTTATACTAAGGGACATGGTTCAGTGGGAAAAATTGGTGCTATCTGGGCATTGGACTAGATGATGTAAGAGGTCTTTTCCAACCTTGGTGATTCTATGATTCACTCTGCTGTGTTAAGAATGATTCAGGCTTAAAGCCCACCTCTAAAGTTGGTAGACCTGGGGCTTGGTTATTATGCTCTTCATGCCTCGGGGAGATCCCCTTCTTTCCTACTTCTCTGCATTTCACCTCTCCCCTTCTCAGCCCACTAATCTTCTCAGAGTGCCAGCCTTAATTACATGGCTTCCAGCTAAATAATCATTGAAAAAATAATTGCAAAATTCTTCTTTTCCTGCATCTAGCTACTGACAAAATGCTAACTAGCACAAAGTAGTGAAACTTCAGAGATTTCAGCATTGGTCCAGTGGCTCTTATGCAGAAATTTCAAAACATGAATATAAAGGACTCTATAAATCTGAGCACAAGATGAGTAGAAATGTAGGCATGATGAGTACAGTTCAGCTGTTTTCTTAAGAGCAGCAGAGGGGCTGAATCTGCTTCTGATATACTGTTGTGATTGCCTGCTCAGCAGGAGTTTTCAAGAGCTGTTTAGATACCATGAAGCCTTCAGGTGGAGGTGAAACTCAGACTCTCTCAAATTGAGGGTGGAAATATTGTGGGCTACATCAGCTCTACCAATCAAGGAGAAAAAGGAAAGGAAAAAAAAAAAAGGTAAGATGGATGAAAAATGAGAGAAAAGGTGAGACTATCTGTCCTGGGGATATAAAGCAGTATACAAATCTTATCTGTGCTAAGTCAGCATGGACATTTTGTTCAGCCTACAAATTAGCCTCAGGTTTGGTGCGATGATTGATGTAGCTCTGCTGCTATCCCAATCAACCATCCAGTATCTGCCTCTCAGCTCCCTTTTGGGGTAGTTTGAGCATTTTGCTCCAGATATTATGTAGCAAGGCTGTCTTTATCTTTCCAAAGATAAAGGGAGGATTTTTTTCAGACATTGGGATTACGTATTTAACATGGCTACAAACAGAGCTGCCTAAGGCTGATAGCAGATGAGAGCCAGGTCACGCAGAGGATGAAGAATTTCATTGACTGCAGGTAAACTCTCCAAGCTCTGAGTTTTATTGCATATGTATTTTAGCTAAGAAAAAGTATCAAACTAGAGCAACAAATCCATATCTTGAAGGAACATTTTTACTGCCTTCTGGACAAGTATTCGGAATAAAGACCAAAGATGCTGTTATTTTCTGCTGCGTTGGACAAGATTTTGTATATGATTTTGTAATTACAGAGGAATACAAAGAAAATCTGTACACAGTTTGCAAGTGATCTTCATCCCAGCAGAAGCAAATTACTGTGAGGTATCCAGTAATAACTATCCTCTTATGTTACCAAAACTGGCATTACAAATTTGAAAAATTATAGGAGGAACTAGAAGCACTCTACACACAAAATGCCATTTGTTTAGAGTAGTTATTGTTGTGCAGGGTCCAGACTTCAATTGCATCTGTCTTTACAGCTGAGTAAGGAACAGGAATTCCACTGAAGAATGACAGATGTTTTTCTTAAAAATATTTCAAAAAATGAGCAATCAGTTTTTTGTTGTTGTTGCAAAAACAGTGAAAAGACATCCAAAATCTTACAGAGTTTTGTGATAATGGTTCTGGTTAAATTCATGATGTCTTAATACTGTGCATAAAATCTAATTGTGAATGCTCTCCATTAGCCAGTAGTTATTAGCTGATCTAAAACAACAAATGAAGATGGTTAAGTCTCTAATTAACCACCATGACACTTTAAGTCAGTACATACATAATAGTACCTCACATGCACATATATTCACGTATTCACTTGTCATTACTTGTGCCAAATGCTTATTTTATTATTGGCTCTCAAACAGGTTGAGGGCTTCAATTTAGTTCTTTCTGCTCCTTTCTCCATAAAAGATGTCAGTAAGCACAAAGTTTAAATTCTTATTTACCACTTTAGCCCTCTCCCAGTGAGACATTCCTGACAGACTGCCATGAACTTTATAAGAGATTTGGCACAAAATTTGTATGTAAAACTTTGCAGAGAAATGTGGTTGAATTATGTGAAGCTTTTAATACCCTCTATAAGAATCCAAATACTCAGTTTCTCTCATTTTGTGATTAGCCCATCTGTAAGATCAAATTCAACTGCATACATGTCAAACTAGACTGACTTTCTATGCACAGGGAACAAGTCCTAAATGAAGTTTCTTAGCTAGGATTATTTCTCCAGTGGTGTTGTTGTTGGTGGTGGTGTTGTTTTTTGTTTTGTTTGTTTGTTTGTTTGTTTGTTTTGGAGGTCAGATACAAAACAGTGCCAAGCATGTAAATCCTCCCTCCATAAGGTGCTGAAGTCAAAAATTAAAGATTGCATATTAAAAATAACAATAAAAATCAGGATGAAAAAGAGACTTGACAGAAACCTCACATTGGTGGAAGGCTACACCATTCAGACCACAGTAATGTTCACCTGTGCTGTTGTTTTGATCTCTGTATAAATGTCCTATTAGCTGCAGCTATTAGACTGCCATTTGATCCGAAATGACTCCAAGTTATCAGCTAGTGCTGCCCACCACACAGTTCCTCTCTTTTCCTGGTCTTTATGGGTTTAAAGTGTATCCAAGTGTCAAGAGTAAAGCAGAACATAAATATAAGTTCATCTTCTCTTGACTGAGACTGCTGAGCTTTTGATAGGTGAGTCTGCTACCGGGATTACATGCCAAAAGTGATCAAAATATCCATTCAAATCAACACTGTATGTATATTTATTTTTTTAATTTCATTGTAGGTAAAATTAAAAGATTTTCACGCAGCTAGTTAGGGATGCTACCACAACCACCCTGTGAACATGTGGTAGGAAAGAAAGTATCATTAGCCAGCTTACATCAAACACAGCTCCACCTCTCATTCACATAATTTTCTTCAACCTCTCTTCTCTGTCACTGTGCCACTCTCCATCCTCTTTATAAATCACAACTTTGCAGTCATTTCAAGAATTTTAAAATTAATTCTCATTTGTTTAATCAAAACAAACCAAACTTACCCTAAAAACGTTTAAAAAAAAAAAAAAAGACTGAAATATTTAACAAAGATAACACGAGTTATATATTTGTGGAAAAATTTCAAGTCAGAAGAAACATAACTGAGACTAAGGGTCGTAAGGAAGCATATAAAGACAGAGGAGGTCATCTTCTAGCTTAAACAAACAAGGGAAACCAGGCAAACTCAGTAGAGCCACTTCAGTTCCCAACAGCTGAGTTTCTACTTCAGCTACTACAATGGAAGTCCACAGGGCAATCACCGTTGCAGCAGATGATGCAAGAGCTCCCAGAATCATGCAGCATCTTATCTTGAAAGAAAATGCTGCCTGAAGAATGAGAAGTGGCTGGGATTTGGTTTGTGTCTTGCCTTGCATGACAGCTAACTTTCATTCCCAAATGCATCATTAGCTGAAGCTGGCTCACGGCAAAATGGCATCTTCATTTTAAGAGCAGCACAACTCTATAATTGAGACAAAGGATGAGTCTTAATTTCCCAAGCAATATGTGTGTTGTACTTGTCCCGGGCAGGAGGCACCATAGCAAATCTGATGCTCATCAGAAGATGATTGCTCTGTGAGACACATCAGAGGAGGATTGCTCTGTGAGGTACATCTGATCCACAAAGTGGTATACATTTAGCCCCAGAGCTACTGAAAGACAAACATCCTTTTGAAAAAGCCATTAGCCATGACTCCACTTACTCAGATCAGAGACTTCAGGCATAACTGATGCCAACTGATTAAGATGTTTATTGATTAATGAGCACACCATGAGGAAAGTGGTAGAGAAGCGAAAAAATAAATGATCTCAGCAATCATAACAATTATATAATAATGTAGACTATTATGCTTGACTATAAAGCTGCTAATTACAGCTTTTAAGACTAATGAATCACATATGTGAGAGCTATTGAATTACAGTGCTGTAAGTGTGGAGGTACAAGTCTATTTACCTCCAAACCACACCTGGATACTATGTCCACAGAGCGGAGGGGTGGGTCATTCTGTCATCCTGGTGAGTTGATGTACACAGGTCAGCATCACTGCTGGTTGCTGGCAATAACACTTGCCAGTAAGTGATCTAATTTAAAACTTATTCCCTAATTTTTGATATTTCACACTCACATTTTTTGCCATCCTTGCACCCTCTCTCTCCCTCCAAGCTTTTTTCAGCAGTATACCCATATTTGCTTTTTCCTCATTGCTCCCATTATGTCTACACTACCCAAATTTGTTATTTCTAGCACAATTTCCTTGTTGTCCTTGTTTGGCCTTACTGACAGGAATACATCTGTAAGAGTGATTGTGCCCTGAAGCTCCTTTATCATTGTCTCGTCCCAATTGGCCAAATTTTATTTTCCTTGTTGAATTAATAAACAGTCGCTTTACTTGAACCTTGATTCCCCTTACAATGTCTCATTATGAACAAGCAGGTTCTTATCCATGGTTTACATACCTGGATGGCAGAGCAAGCCTCGTTCATCATGGGTCCATGTGCTCCAGGGGACCTCTGCTACCTGCAGAGCAGAATGGACTTGATCACCTGCAGCAGCAGTAACCACCTGCAGCCCTTAGAGGAAGCAGTAGTCTTCTCCGTATATTTCTGTCACTGTAACTAAGATAAAAATAGTTATCTATTTCAGTTCAAATGTGATGGCAAATTTGCACGAGCAAAACTATGCCCTTAACTCAGACCTCCACTGCCTTTCCCTCCAAGCAAAGCTCGGGGACAATAAAGGCTATCTTCAAAGTCTGAAGATAGTTCTCAGTTTGCACTCTACTCATGTGCCTGATTTTTTCCACCTTTCCCTCAAAAGAGGTCTCCAAGTCAGTCTTCCTTCTGCCAGATGTCTCAATTTTGTCCTCCATCAGTAGCTCACTTTTAGGCTTTATTTCTCTAAAATTAGGATGGTCAAGATTTGCTTTGTTTGCTTATGTTTGCTTGGTTGATTTTTCTCCTGAATCTATCTTTCCTAAGCATGCAGACTTCATTTTTAAAATAAGATTTTAAAGTGCTCATTTTCCTGAGGCATCAGTAAATAACACTGCATTATTTCATGGTCTGTTTTGCTGAGATTGAGCTTTGCAGTTGGAAAATGCCTTATACCTATATGGTCTCTGAATTACACTTAAAAAAGGCTATTAACGTTATTTGATAACCATGCACAAGAAAAAAAAGATCTTTTTTTTCTTTTTTCTTTTTTAACAAAAGCACCTTCTGGCAGTTTTTCTACAAATTCAGGATAATTTCTTGGTGGACAGAGGAAAACAATATAATTAAAATGATCTGCTTTCTTGTGCAATCTCTTTGTTTAGTTCTAGAGGAAAATATTCACGTTGGAAGCATACATTATGTATTACACATGCTAACACATCAAGTTTCTTCTTCTTTTCTGCTGTAGGCAGCTACCTCACCCACACAGTCTCTGGCAAAATTCTGGGAGTGTATTTGCTGAACAAATAGAATATCCTGCAGCTTTTGTCTTGCAGAATGATTTCCCCCTCTCCTACAATCCCAAATAAAGCAGAAGCAGTTTCTGTCACCATGCCAGAACATAACCTTTGTGCTCATAACACACTGTGCACAGTACCTGCATCACAGTAAGCATCTTTGTTCAAGCTGGAAATGTTTCTGAAGGCACTGGTTATAACTAACTAAACTAGGCAAGACAGGAAGGTGAACTACAACATACACTGAGTTTCAGAACAACGATGGGTATCTAAGCTTCCTTGTATAGCACACTTCCACCAAGTGATCTTCAGTTCAACATGCTGGGCTGTGTTAAAATACAAAGCAGGAAATTTCACCTGCTTAGGAAAGACAGAAAGATTGGGTCAGGCAGTAGAAATATACAGAATTCACACACAACACTTCCACTCTGCCAGCATTGTCTTTGTGAGCAGACCGCTGCTTCTGCAGTAGATTCATTGAAGTTTTGAGCTGGAGCACAGTGCCTGCTTCCTCTAGTTCCTGTCAGACCTATCCTTTCCTGGTCAAGTCCTCTGTACTCCACAGTCTGTCTCTAAACCTCTTCTTGTCCACCATACTCTGTAACACTTGGAAATTCCACCTGAATGATCCGCCTCAATTTCTTTCCTCAGGGAGATGTGGTCTCCCTCTCTGTCAGTGGACTTCTCCAGATCCAGACATTTTTCCTGTGTGTATCTAAGACTGTAGAAAATAATTATCATCAGCCCCAGTGTTTTTGTACCCATGGCCTGCCAAGCCCATTGAGTGCTAAGCTCCTGCTGTGCCAGCAGATACACACTTTGCTCTCACCTCTGTTGCAGCGACCCCTCTCTGTTTCTCAGTTTGACCCACAGGTAGGTTACGCACAGAAGATAAACTACCTGAAACACTAAACCATTCTAAAATAAAAGTGAACAGGCAGGACAACAGCACAAACTAATCACATTTAGGCAGTCATGGGACTGTAGACAACAGTGAGAAGACAAACACTCAATTCTTCATTCAGTTTTCTCATACCTGTCTCTCTTCAGTGCCCATTTCTCCTCTTGTCCTTGTTATCTTTATTTCCTGCTGGACTAAATGATGGACTTTATTTTTACTCTTTCCAGTTTTCTCTCCCTTGGCAGCAGTCTGGGACAACCATTACAAACTGGACAAGCAAGCAGTTCCACTGCTGAAATAACCACTGTAAGCCACACAAGGAGTTTGGCAATAAACTATTACCAAGGTAGCAGGTGGTAATAAAGGGATCTATAGCTAAGGAGTGAAAGCAGCACAACTAGAAAGTTTTTGACTACCAGGCACTAGCAATATTTGTTGTTTATGGAGTCTGGATTCCTGAAACAAAAGATGACATGAGAAATGATGGTTCTTTCTGTAATAAGCAATAAATTTAATTTTTGTTTAGCAAAAGTGAACCCACTCTGTTTTGCAAGGATTACCAAAGAGATTTTGATATTTTATCTCAGTAGGTGAAGTACAAACATGTCATTTCACACAATATGAATTCAGGAGGACTAACCATGCTAATGATATTCTCTGCAAGTTTCACACAGCTGGAGAGGATGGACTAGATTTCTTTCCATTATATGTACTTGGTATGAAAATAAGGAACTGCAGCAAAGTTCATCTTAGGTCTTTAATCAGATGTATGCAGTAATGAACTCCAACATGAGATGTAGCAGCCAAAAAGAAGATCTGACATGACACTGTTCAGTCAGGGCCCTCTTTTCAGGAACGATACTACATGCAGGCATGCATTGCACTCAGTCATTTCCAAAAGAATTATTTTTTTTTTAAGTGATATGCTCCCAAAATAGTTTGTATATCCATTTATATAATCTATATAATGTCAGTTTATCTCAGTGAAGTCAAGAAAAATAGCCAAGCCAGTCATCTCATCAAAGAAGGCTACCATGTTGCTTAAGCACTATTTGCCTTCACCCATGGTGACTACTCCTGATCACTCTCATGTCTGTCACGTGATTGGAAATGCTTTGCAAAGCTATTTGTTCCATCAGCTTTTTGGTGACTGAGTTGAGGCAGAGCAGACGCTTCTTAAAGGAAGGAGTGATACTTGCAGTCTTTCAGTCTTTAGGAACCTCTCCCATTTGCCATGACATGTCAGAGAAAATCAACATCTGTCTCACACTGACACCATTCAACTCTCTTCCGAGATTTCACTCTCTACCTCTGGACCCTGATAAACACATTTGCTGGTGTTCTGATTATATTTAGGCACATTGATCTAGGTCTGAACTATTTATCCCATCCTGATTTCCATCTTTATACAAATTTCAGTCTGAAATTGAAACAGAAAGATGGTTCCCTGGATATTCAATTCCAGGGAGAGAAAGGAGAAAGGACAGGAAAGGTTTTGCATCTTGTATACAAAGGGGAGTTACCTTAAGTCCAAGACTTAATTTTCTCAGAGATCAGAACCTACATACATATATATATACGTGTACATGTTTTCTGGCCTACTGCAATTGAGATATAAAAGGTAAAACAAATACAACATCAGTGGATTAGAAAAATACCTTCCAAGGATTTATTACAGAGTTTACTGGGTACTGGCAAAGCCTTCAGATGAGGAGGAGGAGCCTAATTCGTCTATGTAATGCAAGATTTAGAGTAGGGTATCTTCTCTTGCTATCACTGAAGAGAAGGAGAATTTGCTGAGCTTTCCTCAGGTGCACAATAAAAAAAAAAAAAAAAAAAAAAAAACTCTCTGGAAAGCAGTAAAAGTAGAATTTTAAAGCTTAGAAGTTTTTTGACACAACCAAGCACACAGGACTAGAAAGTAAAGGCTACATGAAGCATAAGATATTCTGTTCACAGGAACAGCTATTGCTCCTTTAGCTTTAGAGAAGCTACCTGGGCCCATAGCAGCTGTAAATCTTCACAACATTTTTTGACTCTCTTTTGTGGTTATTTATGGTATGAATTTGATTCACTTACTTCAGTTCCCTCTGTGGAAGTAAGGGATGGACATGTAGTCTCATGGCACCACAGCACACTTCAGGCAGCTAGGAATATAACTTCAGAAGGTAGCCAACACCTTCTTCTCAGAGCTGTTTATAAAACATTATTCTTATTAAAATACTTTCTGTAGGCATTGTAACAAATTGCAACTGACTGGAGAAGAAGGTAATCTCAGGTAACACAAACACGGAGTACTACAATCTCCATGTGAAACAGACCTTATATTTCCCTCTAATGTTGTCTTTCCTCTTCAGACAGTATATTCCTTCGTCACATTGAGTATAAGCAGAGGAGCTATTGGAAGAAATAAAGGTAGTTGCCATGAATTGTTAATACTTGCTTTGTTCACCTGCCAGGAAGAAATCTAGTCTCTGAAAGTTTGAGACAAGGCCCAGGAGGGTTTGTGTTGTGTATATATACATACATATATTCTTTTGCTTTTATATGAAGTCCATGCAATAATAAGAATGTAGCACTTTACATACTTATTTTCTTGCACAAATAAGTAATACTCAGTGGGAGCCTAAGCTGATTAGAGTGTCTGTGCTGATTAGAGTACAACAAAAATAATAGCATTGGGAATCATTCTTTACCAATGAAGACTGCATTACTCTAGTTGCACTATAAATGATGTTTGCACTGACAGTGCTCTCCATTCACAGAGGAAACACATAAACTGCACTGTTTCAGTATTACTGAAACTCCAACTTTGGAAATTTTTCCTAGATAGAAAGACTTCCCAGTGCTGTGAAACACACTGTTCCCAGTGTGTTTTAGGGCACAATGCAAAAAAAAAAAAAAAAAAAAAAAAAAAG